>JBBPDA010000120.1:38851-50447 GCA_037974385.1 Arnoldichthys spilopterus | reverse complement strand
ATTACTCGACTTGATTCAGTATCTACTATAAATTACTCGACTTGATTCAGTATCTACTATAAATTACACTACGTGATCCAGTATCTACTATAAATTACTCGACATGATTCAGTATCTACTATAAATGACACTACGTGATCCAGTATCTACTATAAATTACTCGACATGATTCAGTATCTACTATAAATTATACTATGTGATTCAGTATCTACTATAAATTACACGACATGATTCAGTATCTACTATAAATTACACTATGTGATCCAGTATCTACTATAAATTATACTATGTGATTCAGTATCTACTATAAATTACACGACATGATTCAGTATCTACTAAACAATGTTCAGTATCTACTATATATATGACTCTACATGATTGAGTATCTACTATAAATTGTTCAATATTTACTATAAATTACTATACACAATTAAGTGTGCCCTATAAATTGTCCAGTATCTACTATAAATGACCAGAAATGATCCAGTAACACCTACACCTTGTTCAGTATCTACTATACTATGGCTCAGACTATACATGTTTCACGTGAGAATAAGAAGCTGAAATGTAGACTCACAGGGATAACACCATAACAAAATAAAGTGCTAGTACAGATGAAACTGCACTATTCTTGACAGTTTTGTTTCTTTTTGTGTGTTTTTCACTTGTATTTTTTTTTTGTTTAATTTCCAACTGCACACCAGCCAAATCAGTCATAGCTGGTCTTTGTCTAAACTCTGACACCACATTATTCCGGCAAAAAAGTACCTGCCATCTTCCCGTCAGTGAAGCGCTCGTCTCGCCGCTCCTGCATGACGCTGTGGGTTTAAACTCTTAGTGATTTTTAATGTGACTGTTTACATCACTTTAAATTCATATGAACATTTACTCTCTGGATTCCCCACAGCTGCCTCAAGAAATATCTCACCGTTTTTTTTACAGGCCGACAGTTTCTAATCCTGACGATTAGTGCGCACGAAACACTTGCGTGGCTGTTGTTTTCTCCTCCCGTCACTTAACATGAAAAAAACATTACATTTCACTTCCTATGAACAAGACATTTTCCAATTGTACTCGACAGAAGGACCATTTACACAACAGCACAGGAAACAGCACATCTACCAAACAGGCCTTGCTGCTCAGGGCTCTCCATTTGTTCTGTTTACCTTTCATGCTTTCTGTACTTCTCATCTGTTAATGGTTGTGTTGTTTATTGTCTGTATTAATTGTATCTACTCACATTTCTCCTGTCATGGCCTTATGACTATGCTTTGTGCAATTGTAGCATATAAAACATGCCATTTATTATTCATTTTGAATAGGACCTTTGACCTTTGAGCCCTCTAATCAATCACGGTGTGTTTAAACTTTGTGCTTTGAGCATCCTAACCAATCACAGTTCAATATTAGAGTCATAATCTGTATTTTCAAAATGTTTTGTAAAAAAAGAACAGGTTTTGATCGAAATGAGTGTAAATCCTCTTCACATTTTAAAAATGCCAATATCATAATTTGTTTACTTACCTATGACATTTGTGTTATTAATGCACTAAAATAACTTGTAATCCATCTTTAAATTGTCTTTTTCAAATCTCTCTTTATCCTTCAGAATGAACAAGGCTGTTATTGTTGCTGCACCTTTATTCTTAAAAGATCTCACCTCGAATTGTCTGCCCTGTAAAGTGCATCGTTTAAAAAGCTGAGAGTAACTGGGTGGAGCTATGCTGATGTAGACTGCAA
This sequence comes from Arnoldichthys spilopterus, assembly GCA_037974385.1. NCBI lineage: Eukaryota > Metazoa > Chordata > Actinopteri > Characiformes > Lepidarchidae > Arnoldichthys > Arnoldichthys spilopterus. The sequence continues at coordinate 48,707 of JBBPDA010000120.1, read as the reverse complement.
TTATTTGACCTGACAACATAGGTCAATTGCAAATGACTGTTTCTGCAGCCATATTGGGCCATTAAAACCAAGAAACTTTAATAATGTTCATGAATAACAATATTTTTTTTACAATTTTTTATTGTTTTATGTTTAAAAAAGCAAGAAAAACTGTGTTCTATGAAAAATTACAGATTACAGTCTATATGCAGCTGCCAAATCACCACCATTAGCTTGCTGCTATTATAGAACTCCAAATACCATTAGGAATAGAATGCCTTCTATAAGGAATAGGAATAATTAGCATTATTGCAGCAGTGGAACTAAACACAAACTGCTTGTCAACCCAATTCAAATGTTTCTGGATACATTTTGTAATGTATTGACATGCTCATAATTTGTCTGTATTTAAATCCCACTGTAATCACAATTATACATATATTCATATGTATTCCAGGGTGTTTCAGGCAGAGCTGGATGATGTGAGCCCAAATAAAGATCAAATCTAGGGGATGTTTCAGTACATGTAATATGTCAAAGTGCACTTGACACAGATTCAGAGACAAGGTGTATGAATCTATAGCTTGGGCTAGAGCTAAATCAGCCCTTTCTCATCCAGTTTGTATTCTTCGTATGACCTATTGGTGGTGAAGGAAAGAACTGAGCCCATTTTATCCTGGTGGATATCAGTCTAATGTCCACAAGCACCAAATGTTGAATTAACCTTCACCTAAACCAGATAATCCGTAACGAACGTTTTGTTATAAAGCTACAATAAAGTCTCATTTCAGCAACTTTGGACAGTGGGCAGTGGGGGCCTAGTGGTTAGGGCACTGCCCTTGGGACCTTAAGGTCGCAGGTTCAAGTCCCCTTAGGGTAGGTACCCTTGTGCAAGGTACCGTCCCACTACACTGCTCCCTGGGCGCTGTTGATAGCTGTCCACTGCTCCACATGTGCAAGTGTGATGGGTTAAATGCCGATTTCATTGTGGTACTTGAGTGTGTTTACAATGAGAGTCACTTCATTTTACATACTCTTACTGTCCAAAACTCTGTAGAAGTGTGTTAATCCATTGCTCCTTCTGAAATAAAGGGTTTCAACAGGCATGTGTTCCCCCTTTGCCGCAATAACAGCCTTACAAGGGTTGTCTGGATACTGAAGAAAAACTAGAACATGGTCAAAAATAGGGACATCTTTGTCTAGTGATTTCATTTAGTGTGACCTCACTATAACAGTCTGTATGAGCACACATCTACTCTATGGGCTTCCAGGGTTTGTGTTTAGGCCTTTCACTGGTATAAAGTACAAACCCCATTTACAGAAAAAGTGGGATATTTTTTAAAATGCAATAAAAATAAAAAATCTGTGATATGTTAATTAACATAAACCTTTATTTAACTGATTAAACACTTTGGGTCTGTGAAGCCATGCTGTTGTAGCTCATGCAGAATGTGGTCTGGCATTGTCCTGCTGAATAAGCAAGGATGTCCCAAGAAGAGGTCGTCTTGATCCTAACATGCCTCAGAATCAATGGTAGCTTCACATACATGCAATTCACCCATGCCATGAGCACCTATGCACCTCCATACCATCACAGATGCTGGAATTTGATAAAAAATATGGATAGTTGTTTTCAACTTTGGCTCTGAGAACTCAATGCTTGTTCTTTTCTGAAATCAAGCGGAAATGTCGACTCATCTGACCACCATCATGGTACCACAGTCTACTGGTTAATTTGAGATGAGTTTAGGGCCAGAGGAATTGCCACTGTCTCTACATAGAGCTGACGTTTGGCTTCCTCCTTGCATAATTCCGTTTCAAGCTGCAGTTCTTGAAGCAGTGACAGATTGTGTGTTAAGTGACAATGGTTTTTCGAAGTACTCCTGAGTCCATGTGGCTATATTTGTCACAGTAGCATGATGGTTTCTTAGATAGTGCCACCTGAGGGCTCAGAGATCATGAACCAGTGGGAGGACCCTGCCCTTTACACACTGAGGTGTCTCTGAATTCTCTAAATCTTTTAACAACATGATGCACTGCTGACGTCGAAAGACCTCAATTCTCTGCTGCAATCTTGCACTAAGAAAAGTTTCCTTTTGAACCGACTAACAATTCTTTGACGAATTTTGACAGAAAGAGGGGAGCCACGACCCATTGTTGATTGCAAAAACTGAGCCTTTGATGGATGCTACTTTTATACCAAATCATGATGCATCACGTGCTAACAATTAGCCTGCTTAATGTAGAGTCTTCCACAGTCGTGTTACTAATATTCTTATTTGAATTCTGTCCCAACTTTTGTGTGTTGTAGCATTAAATTTTAAATTTGTGCATATTTACAAAATACAATTAAGTTGATCAGTAAAACTGTTGAACATCTTTGGACTTTTGTCGGTTAAGTAAAGGTTCGTGTCAATGAACAGGTCACAGATTTTTGTTATTTTACATTCTAGAAAATATATATTTGTATTATATGATTATTAGTAATAGCAGTGCTTACTTGGTAATAATAATAATAATAATAATAATAATAATATGCGTTATTATTAAAAATGACGGGGTTTTGCAGCTGGTAGTCTTGTGAGTAGCGCAGTCGAGCGCTCTTCTTCTCTTTTCACAGCGCGAGACCTGAGCAGGTGTGCAGACGGGAACTCTGCGACGCGCGTGCAGAAAGAAGGACGAGATTAAAGCGCGTGAGAGTCAGTCTCTCTCTCTCTCTCTCTCTCTCTCTCTCTCTCTCTCGGAGGCAGATTTGTACCGACAGCACCGGGTGCATTTCTCCAGTCAAACGCCATAAAAAGGGCGCGCGGCTGATCAAAGCGCGCGCCGCAGCGGAGAAAAGCGGGGCGCGCGCGCCCCTCTCGCGGGTTGGAGGCTTTTTGAAGGTTGGTTAAAACAAAACACACACACACACACATACGCGCACGGGCGCGCACACACACAAAACTCCTCTTCCCGACGCGCCAGCGCTATTTACATTTTACTCCGTTTTGCACTCTGATAAAAAAAAACACCCCTCAACACACACACGCGCGCGCACGCGAGAGCGTAAACGAACGCACGCGGCTCGTGCTCAAAATATCCGAACGTGCCGAAAACTTTTGCACAAATAAAAGCGCCTTAATGCGCAAACAGAGGCGCGGGCTGGAGGCGCGCGCGCGCGCACCGCGAGAGCTCAGAAAAACACGGGAATTAATCTGTTTTTGCCTTTTTTTGTTTTGTTTTTAATGATAATGTTAACGAAGGCGCCGTTCGGGAGCATCTGAGGGTGAAAAAACATTCAAACAATCTCTTTAGCGAGAAACATGTGGAGACGAGGATAAAATAAATAAATAAATGATAAAAAATAAAATAAAGTGTGAGTCGCGTGTGCGTGCGCGCGAAAAAAAAGAGAGAGAGTGTGTATAAATCTCTGCGTGGGACCACCGGCGGTGTTTACACACCGAGGGGAGCAGATGAGCGCGCGGATCCTCTGGGCGCGTCGCCGTGATTCTCTCGGTAAACACGTAGCTTGCGAGAAAGGGCGCGTGTGCTCCCCGCAGACGCCGTCGCTCCCGCGACCCCGGTGGGACGCGCCGAACTGGGGCTACGTGACGTAAGGCGGCGCCAAAAGTCTGCAATATGCGCTTATTAGTTCAAAAAGCGACGCGAGGAGAGTCGCAGGGTCAAAGCGGCGAAGAGACTTTTATAGCACAAAAGTCAACAGTGAACTAAAGAGAGAAAAAAACGAAAGAAAAAAAGACGACAGACGTGCATGTGAACTCGGAATATAAACATAATTTACTCAGCGGAGGAAAGTATATGGTAACAAGCACGTGGAGAACGTTTAATTAGCCTAATATTTGGCCATTTTTCTAATTAATCCAATATTTTAGTCGAAAATGGCCACCGCTTTTTTTGTCAGACGCTAGAGGGCGCGCCAGAGCGAGCCTACAATTAACTCTATGGAAAACCGACTTTATCATTATTACGAAGAAAAATATACCAGCTATATTAACCCTACCTGCCTAATATTGAGTAGGTCCCACTCATGCTGTTGAAACAGCTTTGACTGTGGTGAACTGTGTGTCATAGCCAGCGTTAACATTTTGTGAAGCAGGAGCTCCTTTTTGGGATAAGACCAGACAGGCTAGCCTTCAGTCCCCACATGACCAGGACCCGGTCGCTGATTCACCAGTTGTCCTTGATTGGATCACTTTTGGTAGGTACTAACTACTGCAGACCTGGAGTTGTTTTGGAGATGCTCGGACTTATCACTGGTGAAATTTTATGATCAAGAACATTTTCTTTTGTTCAGTACTAATGGTTAAAAAACTAGACGTGTCTTATTGCGATGTGTAATACGACTTCTGCAAAAACTTTAGCCATAGTGGTTTTTAAGACATGCAAGTGTGGCAGTTGCAGCGCCCCCTATGAATGAAATTTCACAAATTTTGGTGCACTGCTAAAGAATGTGGTAGTGAAGCAGTATGTCAGATGTTGTAAAGTTTGAACCTTTATGTTACAAAATATTGGCCAGTGAAATTTTACATTTTGGCATTGACCTTATTCACTAGGTGGCCCTACTCCACAAATGTGTCATAGTGAACCAAGTGCCAACGTGTCATACAGATGTCATAATTTGGCTAATCTGTTGTCAAGCTCTTGCGCGAAATGTGCTTCGAGCCTACCCTACTTCAGTGTATGCTGGCACAAAGGAACAAGCTCACCTAGAAACACAAAGCACATATTCCCTTATTAGCTATGTGGGGCTACAATCCCACCAAGTTTCACATGGATGGGTGGAGTTTAAATGTAAGATATTCTCGACTGAATCTCAGTAAGTGAGCGTTAAGCAGCAGTCAGAACAAACGGTCTTAAAAGTCATCAGATACAGAAACAGCAAATGGCTTTAAATTAGAATATTTTATTGGACAAAAATCATTACAAAAAAGACACAACGGAAACTTAGTTGGCTCTGGCATCCACACATGCGGGTGTCTTTGAGTGAGTGTCCTTAGTTCTTACAGCTATATATTGTCACATGCGTTTGCATTAAAACACCACAAACTGATCTGGAATCCGCTGCAACAGCAAATTAACTATCTACATCGTTCCGAAAAAGATGAGTCCGAATGGAGGTCACGGAGCTTAACAGCATGATCTAGAATAACTAGAGCAGACACATTCAGCCAGACTAGTCAGTACGGCAGGTGTGAGTGTGAGCTGTGTGCTGCAAGAGCTAATATTATTCTGCTATAATCACTCCCTTAACGTTCTCACCTGCAAACCTTTCCTTTCGCATCACATTCAGGGATACTTTCTCCCTCAAGGCATTTCGGTGCATTATTATTTACAGAATCCACCCTACATTGCGTCTGCGTCCGTATGTGTGTGTGTGTGTGTGTGTGTGTGTGTGTTACAGATGAGGTCACATCACGCCGTACAGTCCTACTGAGGATAAGCTTCAATCAGCATCGCGTGGCCCTGGGAAAGACACAAAGGATGTTAGCGTGAGGGAAAAGCGCGTAACAGGACAAAAAAAGAGATTCAAAGCACATACCAACAAATAAAATAAACACGCTGATCTAGCGACACACTGATCTTCCTTCTTTTTCAATGTGTACATCATCGCCACATGAATGACATCGCCCAATTACACATTTCTTCACTGCAAATTAATGTAATTTTTCACAATTATAGTATATATGACAATGTAATTTGTCATACTGGACCATTTCTATTGGTCGATCAAAGAATTATCGGACAGTGTAAAAAAACAGCTGGTATCTTCAAACTAAAAAACAAAAAAAAAAGGAAATTGACTTGTCTTTAGTTCACTTACTAAGTATGTACCATAGACATTCTATTTACACAAAATAACGTACACAGTCCTCCAGATGTTTCAAACAACAAGAACACTTTCAATACCTAAATTTATGTCCTTGTGTGATTATTTTTCAAATTATCTACTATCTACAATTATGTTTTTTTTTTCATGGATGGAGTCATGTACAGTAAGTACTCGAGTACTCATTCTGGATATCGGAAGGATGTGTTTAGCAGAAATTAATTTTACTTCCTGTTTATAACCGAACTACCTGACCTGAGCCTCCTTTGCTTTAATAAACATTGTCACCGGTTCTCACCTGTCCCCCTGCAGCACACGCGGCCACCAGTCCGTACTGCCCCCCCTCCTTCTTCAGCCGGTGTGCTACCATAGTAGCCAGCCTGCAGCCGGTGGCGGCAAACGGGTGCCCCAGAGACAGCGATCCACCCCACAGGTTAAACTTCTCCATCGGTGGGGCGCCCACCTAGGGTTAGGGTGGGGATAAATAGGGTTAAAACATGTACGCACACATGTACACACTCAGGCCCACACAGACAAACACACATACCTTAGCTTTTCGGCCCATATAGGTCTGAGCAAACCAATCAGACTCCATGGCCTTCAGATTAGCCAAAACCTGGCCCTAAAAGAAAGAACACAAAGAGTAAAATGGAAAAATGATCTCTTCCTAAACTGAACACGTCCCTTCTCAGACACTTGCATCCTCTGATGTTACGTTGCGAGGCGTACCACATACAAGGCTTTCTTCTATGGAAAACAATTTAAACTGCGATTTGTTATGCTTGGGGATCTCTGTGGGTATGATCGTAGAGATCAGATTTGTCCCCTGCGTGGAAGGGGAGTTTGGACATTGCCCTATGTGCCCTGGCCCAGGTTAAGCACTGACTAAGTCACAATATCCAGGACTAATCATTACTCAGCTGTTTTAATATATCTGGAGATGAAATAACATGCAAACATACTCCTGAGCTAAGGAGCCACGTTCACAAAGAACAGTTTCAGTCAGTAGAACATCATTTAACCATAAAAAAATTAAACAAAATATTTATGACATTTGCATTATTTTATATCACGCAAGCCTTGCTAAAACAGCTGAAATGTTCATTAGCCTAACACTGGCTTGATTGCTGGTGTTGCTTTTATGTACATCATGACAGATTTGCTCTACCATACTGCAGGAGAAAAAGCATGTATGTTTTTTTTGGTGCATGTGTTGTATCTGTGTAGTAGTGTGAGTTAGAACCCCCTAGAACGTTCACTGTTTAACATCCCAAATCACACACACAGGGTGGTGCTAGAATACAGTGGAAAGTCGGCAGTGGCACACACACATATTTAATGATAATATCATTATGGTAAATGTTTTTGTCCACGATAATCATGTAGAGAAAATATGATATAGTCTCAGTCCTCACACACACACAAAGACAAAAATGCAAAAACCTAAACTCACAGCAAAAGCTTCGTGGAACTCAAACACGTCGATGTCAGCCAGCGTCAGGCCGCTCTTCTCCAGAACCTTTGGGGTGGCGTATGTGGGTCTGAAAGACATGTGGAGAACTTTTTCAAAGGAAGATAGTAAACGCCAGAGAAAATCACTACAGAAAGGGTCAAATACATTGGGATGTTCTTTGTTGTAGTAAAGTAGCACTCTAACTAGCACTGAAAGGTCTGAACACAAACGGAAAAGACATTTTGTTTCTTTTCAGAAAAAACAGGGAATATGGTTTTTCTCTCCATAATTTTTACATTTTGTTTAAAATCTAACAAAAAATAAAAACAGCACATAAAAAAATACAACAGTAATAACTGTTTTTTTACTGCATTATTTCAATTTCAGTGACCCAAAATTAAAATACCGTTTTTTTAAAAAACACTGCACTCATCAAAAGTCAATAAAGCATATTGTAGCCGGGTGGACCCAAACTTTTGAACACAAGCGCATGTATTCTTTACAAGTGTTTCCTCAATAACAACCAGGTGTTTTATTGGATACCCCCCCCACACACACACACACAGTCACTACTTCCCATTGTAGTGCAGCTTATTAAAAAAGTGTATACTGCTTTACATTTGACACTTGGTCGATAAGTAAAATCGCACACAAACAGTGAACTGCCACCTACTGTCAGAGTATGAACCACAGTTACTGGCACAGGAACATTTACAGTATCATCGTGTGTAAATTAAGAACATTATCAATTTTTCTTTTTTAATAGCACGATTTTTGTCAACAAAGGGATATTGTGTCACCCCTACCACCCAGAATCAAGGCTGTTTGGCTGTGTTAAAAATATTAAATTTGTGCAGAACTTTTCCATTTAAACTTCAAGGCACCACATTATTCAAAGCTCACACTCACACCGAAAAACTAGGAGAACAACTGGTTGAAAGGTTCTTCGGAGAATCAAACATGGTTCTTTTATGGCATCATAAAAGAACAGTTTTTTCTACCTTTATTTTTACACCTACACTAAGAGTGGGTGAACAGGTGGACTTGGTCTTGGTGTTGGACACAGTTTGGTCGAATATTAGAACACTGGAAAAAAGCGAACGAGGGCGGATCTTTCCCTCAGAAAGATCTGCAGTAAATTCCTGTGTGAGGGGTAAACACTCGATGGGGACCATGAAGCAGCCAGAGCCGCTCGCAAATGTACACAGCATGCATAGTTTAAAAACGAGCGATCAACACAAACAAAACCGCAGCAGAGCCGTCTCGGCGCTTTACCAGCACAACTACAAGCTCCGCGCTAGAAAAAAACACACACACAAAAACAAAAACACAAGAAAAAGAGAGAAGAAAGCCATAAGCGGGGAAAAGGAAGCTGTCACTCACCCCAGCAGAAGCTGGTCTTTAGGGTCCTGAGATACGTACACAAAATCTCTACAATAAAAACAAACAAACAAACAAATAAACAAAGCACAACACAAAACTTTCAGTACGAAACACACGGGAAGCAGCGTAAGCTGCGTGGTTCAGAGTGCAGCATAGCACTAAGTACTGCAGTGTTGTGTAGCATTGTGTACAGGAACTGAATCTAAACAACTGCGAACAAGTAATATTGTGCAGCACTGTTACTGGCACTGTGTTGTACATTTAATATGTAGCACTGTTACGGTTATTGTGTGTAGCATTGATTCTCATTGCTATGGTGCAGCATTGACACACTTATTGTTAATGCAGCGTAATGTAGTGTTGCTACGATTTTTGTGTTGCGCTGATAATCACTCCTATTGCGTTGCATTGCCACAGAGTGAAGTGAAAGTGACTATTTGTCATTGTGAACCACAATGAAATGGGACCTCTGCATTTAACCCATCACACGTGCACACGTGGAGCAGCGGGCAGCTACCAACAGTGCCCGGGGAGCAGTGTAGTGGGACGGTACCTTGCTTAAGGGAACCTCAGTGGTGCCCGGGCCAGGACTCGAACCTGCGACCTTCAGGCCACCACTGCCCACTCATTATTGTGCAGCATTAACAGACTTATTGTGTTGCAATTGTTCCTGTTGTTGTGTAGCATTTATTGTTACTCTTATTGTGTAGCATAGCAATCTCCTCCACTCCTCCTGTGTATATGTAGCACTGTTATTGTGTGGCATTGGCACACTTATTATTGTATAGCATTCTCACGGTTATTGTGTAGCATGTTTACTGTCACCGTATAGCATTGTCACTGTTATTGTATAGCATGTTTATTGTCACTGTATAGCATTCTCACGGTTATTGTGTAGCATGTTTACTGTCACCATATACCATTGTTACTGTTATTGTGTAGCATGTTTATTGTCACTGTATAGCATTGTTACAGGCAGTCATTGTGTGTTGTCGTCGTATAAAATATGGATTTTTTAATTGTTTTACCTCAGATATGCTTTAGGCTTGTAACCCATAGCCAGAGCTTTCTCCTCTGACATTATCAGCATTGCTGAAGCACCATCAGTCTAACACACACAGAGAGAGAAAGAGCGAGAGAGAGAGAGAGAGAGAGAGAAAGAGAGAGAGAGAGAGAGAGAGAGAGAAAGAGAGAGAGAGAGAGAGAGAGAG
>JBBPDA010000119.1:124232-137089 GCA_037974385.1 Arnoldichthys spilopterus | reverse complement strand
TGACTTCTGAAGCCACACTTTAGTTAATGTTTTTAGAAAAAGAGTGTCATACAGTGTCAGAAACCACATAAGCAAGTCTGCACAGAAGTGAGGTTTCAGAACTCACTGAAGTAATTTTTTTTTGCCTCCACATATTTTAGCTATAAAAGTATGAAAAATGAATATTGTTAACAATAAGCTAGCCAGCTAGCATTACTGATAATTCTGATAATGTGTTCATGATGTAATTTCTTAAAATAGGAAGCTAAATGGTGTTACAGATTTAACCAACTATGTGTCAATTTCCTGAAGCTAATATATTATGCTGGTTTGTAGAATATGACCATGTAGCTTTATAGCTGTTGATGAACTGAGCAGCCATGCTCATAGTACATCTAAAGCAGAACTTAAAGCTGTGAACATTTACTGGACTTCCCTGAGTAGGAATTCCCTGTAGAGGGACATTTTCTTTATTTTGTTCTAATCGGAGGTTGGAAATTCCATTTAAGTCCAAGCAGACTTCTTGGCTGGTTGACAACTTTTGGTTTAAGGGGGGAATTTTGTACATTTCCAAACCATCGTTCAAATCAAAAGCAGAAAAGTGGTTAATCACAGTGAACTCAGAGCCTACTCATACACACACACACGCACACACACACACACACACACACACATACACACACTTTGGCCTGTGCCCCATACTCTGCCCAGATTGCCTTCACAAGCATGTAAATATTTTATATCGGCTTTGGCGGTATTATCCACATGTCTTGCGCCTCTCCATCAGTGGCCAGATGTCGTTTGAAGTTCACTGATCTCCACTTTGTAGCCGACAACAAATAACACACACTTTTATTACATGCTGGACGTTTGATGCTTTCATATTTTTGCTTATAATCCTCTCACAGCCAGACGAAGGAGGGGCACAGACTCCACATGTGTTGCACTGACAGAACTGAACATAGAAAAGCTTTGAATTCAGTGGATTCAAATGTGTACATCACCACAATGAACTGTATATTACACAAACCTGAGTTCCGGAAAAGTGGGGACATTTTGTTTAACAAAAATGTGTTAAATCTCTTGAAACTTTATTTAACTGACAAAAGTACAAAGATAAGATTTCTAATGTTTTCACTAAACATAATAACTGTATTTTTAAAATGTAGAATTTGATACCTGCAACCAGGGCCAGATTAAGGAGGGTGGAGGCCCCTGGGCAAATTTATTTTCGGGGCCCTACTTACACAAAAATACTTGAGTAAAAATGTTGCAAGTGTTTTACACATCAAGTTTCATGGCTCGGAGTCACAGAATTAAGTTTATGACTACACAGCTTGTTAGCTTATAAGAGACACAGTCTCTGCTTTATCAAAAGCTTAAATATTTAACTTGCCATAATAAGCCAGAAAACAGACGACATTGCAACAATCTTTTTATAGCAGTATGAAAGGCACATTACACCCCATTTTAGTGCCGTGAGGTTGGCACTGAAAATGACCAAATGACCAGATCATTGTTAACCAAGCTTTCAAAGCAATGAGCAGTAGAACTGTACAAGAGCAGTCACAACAAATCACTTAAGCCCTACTGTATATTAGTGAAGAAAATTGTACTTTTTACTGCAGCAAATTACTTCAAAATCACATAAATTCAGTTCACACCACTCTCAAATTACTTTAGACCTGTGCTCTGTGTTTCAATAAAAAATGAACAGCGATTATGATAAACATATACATGCACAAAACTTTTTTTTTTGTTTTTTTTTACATAAACAAATTCTTATTAAGATTATTTTGGGCCCCCTACAGGTTGGGGCCCTGGGCTACAGCCCCCGTAAGGCCTTCCTAAAGTCTGGCCATGCCTGTAACATACTCATAAACAGTTGGAACAGAGGTGTGTTTACCAATTTTCCTTTTAACTGCACTGTTGAATAATTTGGGAACTGAGGATATTAATTGTTGCAGTTTTGCAAGTTGATTTTTTGCCCATTCTTGCCTGATATGAGATTTTAGCTGCTCAACAGTTGGTGGTCACTGTTGTCTGATTCTCTTGATGAAGCTCCACACACTTTCAATAGGACACGGATCTGGACCACTTGCAGGCCAGTCAAGCACACAATCTGCATCTACTCCACATTGTTGCAGGGAATTCATAAGAGCCTCATAGATGTGAGGAACAGCAAATTAAGTCAATAAGACCTGATAGTGACATTGCATTTTTTCGTCTTCTTTTCTTTTTTTTTGGTGACATGCATTTTGTTTTCCTTGTTTTAGTGAAAAACTAAGGCCCACCATGCTTTAATATGCAGTGGTGACAGGAGCTTAGGTAGACGCTGGTGGAATAACGTCCTGTTTATCTGCAATATTTGCAGAGATATAAGTGCTGCAGTATAGTGCCCTGGGAGCTGATTGTCCTAAGGGCATTTTCAGACTTGTAGTTTGATTTCTTTGGTAAGGGAAAAACTTGTGACAGAATTGTAGATATGTGTGGGTTTGGTTTGGATTCACATACTATTATTTCTAAATTGACCAAGTTTGTAAAAGAAGAGAAGGATGCTCCGTTATTGGTCCATCAGTGACTAATGTGTCATTTTCCATTTTCAAAATGTGGGAACAACAACCTGGGACGATTAGTACATCATTTATATTTATCCCTTAATAATAATGAGGCGCTTAATGATGTGCTGCTGAAATGGTATTGATGCACTGGAGTTGCTAAAGGCAGTTCAGGAGGAGGTGTGCATTAATCCTTCTGCTCTAGGAGGTACATCATGTACGCCTGTGGTCTTCAGCACAGCCAACACCTGTTAGGCAATGATGTGAGTAGAGAGGGTGAGCGCAGGCTGCTGTATTAGTGATGCTGTATGAGGTTAGGTTTAGCTCTTCATGCTTCAGGTTGCTTCATCACCAGTGGAACCAGAGTTCTTTAGATGATCTGGATCAAGAACACCTCTCTTTGGGGGTCCACACAAACCTACACAAACAAACTGAACTAAGTCATGCAGCCCACTATGTGTTGACTGAAAAGGACTCAAGGCTGCAGGTGTGAAATCACCACTTATATTGTCTATTGAGGACTGTACCAGTTTCACTGAATTAGGCCTGTTGAAAGTGTATTATAGCCTCTATAGGAAATTGTTTAACCCTTATGATCTCTCTCCAGAGGAAACCACTGGCTACATCCTGTGTGTGACATCATAACCATGATCAGCTTCAAAAACAGGCTGATTGTGCGGCTAATATGTGAATCTATATGTGAACTACATATATTGGCTGGACACTATGTTTTAGAAACCAAATTGAACACTGTACATTTTTTTATGTTTGTGGTAGTGACATCACAGCCATGTTGAATTGAAAATTGACTGTTTTTGGAGCTTAATGTAGGGCTTTGGCACTGGGGAGTGACCCTTTTTAAAGAATGGACAGTGTTTACATAATTTCATTTTAAAATTCATTTATTAAATGAAAACAATTAAGGAAACTAGTTGTCTATGAAACAGGCCCTGTTAAAAGTATTATGATCACTATCTATACTACTGTAGTGTTTTGCAATATTCACCCAGAAGCTCCAAAACTATGAAGGAGGAGCGTACAGTTACTGTTGGTGAGACATCGCGTCCTACAAAGACAGCGTGAGAGAAAAAGAAGTTGAGCGATGGACATGTAGGTAAAAAGGGGAGTAAACGAGGGAGTAAAGTGAATAAATCAGCCGAAGCCCCTTGGAGACCCAGTCTGGCCTGGGCGCTTCAGAACAAACGCTGCAGAAAAGCTCCAGACTGAGATAAGAGATTCTTCAGAAGGACTTTTTCAGACGCGAAGTTTACGCAAGCCTCCCTGCCTCAGATGCTCTCTCTCCCTCCCACCGAAGCGCATAGACCACCTTTGATTTATAAAGCATGCCCATGCTCTGTGGACTCTTACACAACAGAGGTGAGATCAGATCAGATCAGATCAGACGGGCTCTGAGCGAGAAAGAACCAGCAACTAAAGCACAAGCGCTTCAGCTGTTGCACAGAGGAGACAGCGTTGTTTTTCTTCTCTCTCAAAAAGCTGAAGCTCTGCACTGCTCTCCGGGCCCAAAACACTGCTTTTTACACCTGAAGTTAAGCTTTAGCCACAAAACTGGGAAAAAATCTGCCTTTATGTACATAATTACAGCTCTTCTTGGATTATAGTAACAACAACAACATCAGCAATATAAATGATAATACAGTATTGCTATAATATATTGTTATTAATTTTTTAATAATTTTCTGTATGTTTTGTACTACTCCTATTTATTTGTTTATTTATTTGGCAGTGTAGTGGTGCAGTGGGTGGTGGTTAAGGTCCTTTCTGTGTGGAGAGTGCATATTCTTGCAGTGTCTTTTTGGGTTTATGTTGGGTTCTCCAGTTTCCTCCCACAGTCCAAAGATATGTACATGTTACATTCTTCTGATGATGTTTGGTTATTATTATTATTAACAACAATAATAATATTTGTGTTTGCATTTGCGTACAGTAATACAGTATTTCTTTAAGAACACACTATCTGCCTGTATTAGTTGTACTATCAGTAGGTGCCTTGGGAGTCGAGGGGAGTCGAATGTATCTGGTGTCATTATTTTTCCTGAAAAATGGGTTTTAATGTTATTTAGATGGACGTAGACAGATGTACTGTTTGAAATAATGCATTTCCTCTCATTTCATTTTTCCTCACAAATGAAAGCAAATAATCTGAATGAAAGTTCCAGTAGGCACCACTCAGCGGCAGTCATGTTCACACTATGCTCTGGGTTTAGGGACTGGCTGGTTTTCATGCCTTTCATTCAGAAATATGAACACTTAGCGCCATCTAGTGACTACACTGTGAACTGACCAGGTATTTCACAAGGACTTAGGACAAACTGAGACAGAGAGAGAGAGAGAGAGAGAGAGAGAGAGAGAGAGAGAGAGAGAGAGAGAGAGAATTGTGTATAAAGGGTAAAGAGAGAGGGAGCTGAAGAGATATAAAGAGTAAAGAGAAAGAGAGACAGCAAGAGGAGGAAAAATATGAAGGGAAAGAAAGAGAGAGAAAGAGAGGGGGGGAGCTGGGGAGAGATGTAAAGAAAAACAGGAAGAGACAGGGGGAGGGCTAGAGAAATGTAAAGGGGGAGAGAGAGATATAAAGAGTAAAGAGAAAGAGAGACAGCAAGAGGGGGAGAGAAATGTAAAGGGAAAGAGAGAGAGAGAGAGAGAAATGAACGTGATGGACAGAAAGGACTGTGTGAAACACTTTATTCCTCAGCTCTGTTCTCCTCACTGGAGGTTTTCCTTCAGTCAACCAAAAGCCTCCTGTTCTCTTCCTCCTCTCCTCTTTATCCTTCACGTGATCATGAGCACATGTCGATCTCAGAAGGTAGAGAGGTTGGAGCCAGCTTGTATTGGGCCACACTGGGTTCTACGAAAGACCAAAACACTTTTTTTTATAGGAAACTCTTCTTCAGCAGGCAACAGTTGTCTTAAAGGCTTTGTTTTGTCATTTCTAAATGTCCACTTCCACCCACTAGTTAGAACTCCTCTAGCATGCAATAACACCAACAATGGAAAGGTGAAGGTGTGAAGGAATGTTCTGTAAAGCTCCGCTCACATCTATTTGAACTGCCAATAATGTAACGTGACTGGACAGCATTACATTCTTGGAGGAGAACACTGCCTGCTAGCATCAGCTATAACATGCCTGGCTAGCATCATGTTGAGTGATGGGGGAAAGTGGGGCCACCCATCAAGAAAAGCCAATGGTACTGTATTGGATTCCTAGACATGGCTGCGGCATCACTAGAGATCTTGCGATCCCTTGATGATAGGGCCAACAGAACAGTACAGTTGTACCCCTCTGAAAGCCCTAGAATAACCCTTTATGCAGGTTTATCTCAGTTGTTATGAGCATATGTGTGATAAGAGTTAGGCATAGTATTTTGGTGTATAGTCAAGCCAATGTTAACAAGCCAGCCATTGTTGTTTCAAAGCTGACAATAAAATCCAGATCTTAAGCTTGAAACTCCATCTAGTGACTAAATAATGTAAACCTATTCATATTCCCTAATAAATGCATCTATAAGCTGGTATATGAGGTATATAATACCTTATAATCCTGCTATAAACCTGTATAATAGTCTATAAGTAGGTATACTGGTATGACATATGCGGATCAGCCATAACATTAACCCCACTGACAGGTAAAGTAAATATTATTAATTGTCTATATATATTTCATTACAGTGGCACCTGTCAGGCAGCAAGTGAACAAGATCTGATCCACTTTGACAAGGGCCTTATTGTCATGGCTAGACTCAGACAGAATCTCCAAAACAGCAGGTCTTGTGGAGTGTTTCAGGTATTCAGTAGTTAGAACCTATCAAAAGTGACCCAAGGAAGGACAACTGGTGAATCAGTCATGCATGTGAGGAGTGGAGGCTAGTCTTTCTGGTCAAATCCAACAAAAGAGATGTTTTGGCAGCATCATGGGACCTACACAATATTAGGCATGTGGTTTTAATGTCATGGCTGATGGGAGTGCAACCCATTGTGAAGTCTGTCTTTAAGTCATACAAATGTCATGCTTGCAGTTGCAGTATGAGAGCAGGACTCAAAAGAGGTGTTAACAGAACACAACTTCCTTACTTTGAACAAGACTTTTGCCAGCAATCTTTTGCAACCTAGCAACAGTTGCTATGAACATGTTGTGAGTTAGCTGAGTTGCTGAATCAGATGTGCAGAAATCAGAGCAGGAAAAACACCAGGGCAGGTCTGAGGACTAATGTTCTACAGGGGCATCAACAGATCTGAACCCACCCTCAAAACACTCAGGAATCCGCAGCTTTCCATCAATGCACTGGGTGGGTACAGGATAACCACAGTTCTTCTCCTTATTGAGACAGTACACGGCCACCTGCTCAGCATGAAGGATCTGGTTGGGCTTGAAATCTTCAATCCAGATTTTATTGCTTCTGTATAAAATGTGACCCCTATTAATGTCAACACTGCAAGGACCTAGCAGAAGAAAAGGGCAGACATACAGAGAGGGGAAACAAATATTCAAAAACTTGTTTTTCTTTTTGTTGCTAAATAAATTTCTAATGAATATATGTTTACTTCAAACTTATGCGTTACATATTTTGACTTTGGACTACAAAACCCAATTTTTGGAAACTTGGAACATTTTGAAAAATGCAAAAGTGTGATGTGTTATCTTTTCCTTTAAATTACACTGTTAGTCATTTGGGAACTGAGAAGATTAATTGCTGCAGTTTTGCAAAAAACATTTTGTACATTCTCACTTGACTTTAACAGATCAGTAGATTATAGTCAAAATTGTCTTATTCTTCTCTTCATGATGCATTGTACATTTTCAATAGGTGACAGCTCTAGACTGCTTGCAGGTCAGTAAATACCGACACTATTTCTAAAGCCACATGATTTCATTTTATTGCCAAAAAATGTTGCTGAGCCTTGGTCTGAAGTGACTGAAGCAACCCCAGATTATTACACTGCCTTCACAGGCTTGTTTTATTTTCAGATTATGTGGCACTTGCACACTGTAAACAGTGATCAGTGAATTTGTCCATACATTTGACATTTGACACAAGATCTTGACGTTCAAGAAACGTCTCAAGACTCAACTGTTCTGCACTCACCTAAGCACATAAGCCTAGCGGTCATATATGAACCATTGCTACCTAATAACCGACCAGATGTCACCCAGAGAATAAAGTTCCACTTAGTTTTTACTGTAACTCTTGTCAACTGTTATATTGTAGTAGTTTTTGTAAGCACCTGGCATATATATTCATTGTTGTAGCTGTTCTCTGTAGTTAGTGTAAGCACTTGGCATATGTATTTTGTAACAGTTGTTCTCTATAGGTATTGTAAGCACTTGGCATATGTATGTATTACAGTAGTTGCAGTCTGTCGCTTTGGATAAAAGCATCAGCCAAATGAATAAATGTAAATGTACATACTGTACATACCTTTGGCACTATGCATGATGGGTGCATAAGAGGGAAAGCACAAGAAGCAATGCACCCATCATGCATAGTGCCAAAGGTATGTACACTGTATGGACAAATTCACTGATCACTGTTCACAGTGTGCAAGTGCTATATTAACCATAAATCTTCTTGTGCTTCCCTTCTTATGCACTTCCATTGCTCTGAAAATAGGGTAAATCTGCACTTATCAGAGCACATTACCTTTTTCCATTGACCCAGAATCCAATCTTTATGCTCCCTACTAAACAGAAGCCTTTTTCCTGATAAGCCTTACTGTTTTGTCTTGTGGACACACAGCTTTTTAGGTCCAATCCTTTGCGGTCTTGTCATGGAAACGCTCTTAGTTTTAATTTTAAACACAGCTGTGAGGTGTGCTGTTGTTTTTTTTACGATTACACAAAGCATTTAAGTACCATCTGATCAGAATTTTCAGTATTCACAGGTTGATTGTTCATCCCCATCCTTCCAGGGAAAAATAACATGCTGGACACTTTTCCTTAAATGTTTTCTCTACTTGATGTTGGCCAATATGTTGACCCTCCTGAAACACAGTGGCACTTTTCCCCTACTGCGTGATATATCGTCCCACATAGTTGTTAAAGGGAGGGGAAACTCCTTACTGCATCAGTTCTGTTCAAAAGGATTTCTTGCCAACAGAAACACATTAATCACTGTGTCATTAAAACAAGTGTTTGCTTTTTTAACTTTCCTTTAGTAGGGCACTTTGTGAGCAGAACGTATTGTGTAAAAGTGAGTGGAAGTATAAAGTAGGTGTTATTCAGGATATTGTGAAGGTGATATGGAAGTGACATATTTTGTCACTGTGAACACAGTCAGTCAAACAAAGTACATCACAATGAAATATGATGTCTGCATTTAACCCAACACGCATGCGCCCATGGAGCAGCGGGCAGCTATAAGAAGCAGCCGGGGAGCAGTGTAATGGGACGGAACCTTGCTCAAAGGTGCCTCAGTGGAACCTGCTACAATCTGTTCACCAAGGCCACTAGGCCAGCACTGCCCTATATTCTGGTACCTTTGCAAACAGGCTTTGTAGACCATAAGCCATTGTCTTCACACTTGCTCTCCATTGGCCCATCCAGCACAAATGGCATCCTGCAGCCATATTTCACTGTCTCCATGTAGCCGTACTCTCTCACCTCAGCAAATGAGAGAAAGCCGTTCTCTATACTGGTGGGCACAGGACACGTCACCACTGGATAAGAAAAGTTTGTTAAATTTCTTCACTACCAGCTTTAGTGCATAAAACTGTAAGGCTCCATATGTGAGAGATATACCTATCTATATTTGCATTTATTTTTTACAGTCTTACAGAACTACAGTGATAATCGTTGCTCATTAAGCACACTTTCTAGTCTTTTCAGAATTAGAAGGCTGTGTTGTGCTCTTACGTCTGCACTCCGGTGGGTCAGTCCAGGAGCCATCAGCCCTGCAGATCCCTCTCTCGTTGCCGAAGAGAACAAACGGAGGTCGGCACATGTATGTCCCTCCAAAACCAAATTGAGTTAAATGTCCTTCTAAACGCCTGTCATATACTATTTTCGCAAATGGTGGGATATCTGGGAGACCACAAGTAACAGCTGGAGGTAAAATAAAAAAAAAGGACAAACAGGATCAGAAAATGACCCAGGCCATCAGCTGCTGCAATACTGTTCACAGGTAATTAGCAGGAAGCTGTAAAAATGATGAACAGAGCTGTAGATAGCTGTGAAAGCTGTAAAGTTAAATTACTGTAATATCCAGAATAGCTTTTGTTTGAAAAATGTTGATCACGCTGTGAGACGAAATATGTTTTTTTCCGATATTCTGCCTAATTTATTCTTCTCTAGCATCACGCTGAGAATGATTGGGGAGAGGGAGGGCCATCCTATCCACCAGAGAAAGTGCAGCCAATTGACCGGGGATAGAACCCACAATCTCCAAATATAAGGCCTGTTAGACTGCTGTGACACTCTGGAACCCAAGGCGGACAGTATAACAAAATATAATAAATAATTAGTAAAATTGTAATTACACTGTATTTGTAAACTTTCAAAAACCTAAAAAATACTTCAAAGGTAGATGTCATTCCAATTTCTGCATTAAATAATATTTTTAGAATCGGCATCAGCAGACATGTCTATGAAAAATATTCGATATTTTTTACCAGCCCACAAACCCCACATAGGTGTATCCCTAAAACTGACTGGTAATTCTGAAAACAATGTATTTCACATATTATGTTGTGATGATTAGCAGAAACATACGCTTGCACTCTGGAAGAGGGTTGCTCCACTGTCCAGTGTGTAAACATTCACTGTACTCATTACCATGAAGGATGAACCTAAACAATTAAAAACACCAGTGGACAGATTGACAAACACAAAGATCATGACCGGAACACATTTGCAGGCTGTGTCAAGCTTTAATCGGCCTATGAAGAAAATGGTTTTAGCCTTAGATTTGTCCCACAAATGTAATTATGTTTTGCAATTTAACAGTTTTACAGAGCTGAAATCATTTGAGAAGGCTTAGGTCAAACATAATAATATCTCTTTGGATGTAAACCACTTTTCAAATCAACACATTTCATCTGTGGAAGCTGTGTGACTTGTGCTTTTAAGGTTAATTTTTAAAAAGGACTGCACTCACCCTTCATTGCAGGAGTACCTGATGGTACTTTTGTAGGTGATGCCTTGGTAATGCAACTGACCGTTTTCCAGAGAGTCGGGGGAGGGACATCTTTTTGCTGTGTGAGGAAGACAGGGGTCAGAAGATCTAATGCTTTCCTTTGACAATGCCTGTAATCAAAATCATGTTCCTTGATCATTAAAGATGCCTAGAAATGAGCGTAGAGTTGACAGAATAAAGCTGAATCTCCACGTGTTATTCGTGAACTTGCCATACAACGTGGAAACAAGTGGTGATTTCAGTGTGAGTGACTAATCAGCTTCAGTGTGTGGAAACAAGTACTCACTGGTTTCCTATTTACATATCATTTGCCAATCTCAGGGCTGGTGTCCAGCACAGTTTGCTGATCGCCCTGCTCAGACACACCTGGTTTAACTAACCTGTTCATTGCCAGGTCTAGTGAGTGTGTTTGAGGAGAGGAACTTCCAACCTGTGTTGGCATCCAGCCCTTCAGGACCAGAGATGGACAAAACTGGGTTAGGCCCTTCAAAGCCAACCATTCTGTTGTACATAAAGGAGGTCATCAAACACATTCAGTGCAGTGTCATTACACTGATTGTTTTTTAAAAACATACAGTGAACAAACTACACATGTGTACATGTTATACATTCTCTACAAATGTCTTCAAGAAGAGATTATTAGGGCTATATGTCTGTATATACTCAGCAGAAGGACCTCTCAACAAAAGTAGAAGGTCAAAGTGGAAAAATCAAGTTTCTATTAGTGCCGCTCAGGAGGATAACAGCATATAGAAATAAAATTATTCAGTAGAAAACATTTGTTTTTGTGGACCAAGAAATTTTGGTATTAAACCTGACTGTGACTAGTAGCTAGAAGACATAAGGTTGCTTCTTCATGAAAACCAAGCTCACTTGCGTGACACATGCAATTACATCAATGACTAGATTCACACTTGGGAGCTGAATTTAGTGGATTTTTACATTTGAAAATGGATTTTAACATTTAAGAGCACTATCACATAACAACTGAATGTTAGGAAGCAAACACTAGCATGCCAGTAACATTGTAATTACTGTATGTCATCTAAGCCAGGTAGAAAGCAACATACACACCATATACATATTGTTTACATAAAACATACTAATTCAATTTTTTATTATTATTTTCCCAATTATCACCAAATGTAATCATCTACATTTATATATCTAGCCTACAGCACTGCTCATATTGCCCCACCCACATTCATAATGAAGTGTTTCCACACACAAATAACACACTTTCTAAATGAGGCATTACACAAGGCAACCAATCAGAGCAGATGTCATTTACATATATCAGCCCTAAAACACAAAAAACAGCCTGTTTCAAGGAGAAAAATGTTATAAATTATATATATATATATATATTATTGCAATATCTGAGTTATGAGTAGTTATCAACAATATAACGGCTAAAGTGCAAATGTGTGCTCACTTATGCATAATTACATATAACGATATATAAGGCAGAGTTTGATGAGAATGAGACAATTGTATTTTTTAAAGGAAGATCTATGTTTGCTTTTGTCTGTTATAGTAAACATACAGTTCGTCCTGGGATGGCCTCCACTTTTCCATGAGTGCAGGATCAAAGGTTTTGTGACGTGTGTGTGTGTGTCTGTGTGTGTGTTTCATTGCATAAGGCTTTTCCACTGTAGAATTGATCTGTCTAGGATTCGCTTAGTTGCTGTTTGTTTTAATGAATGGCTTCGTTCTCCTGAACAGGGACTTCTGACCTACAGAAACTTGTCCACAGTGGTGGTGATTGGAACCCGATGTCTGGTTCCTCTAAAAGCTCCTTCACAGAATATTATTGCATTAAATGGTTCTGAACATGCTGCCTGATGTCTAAGATGTTGTTAGATGAAAGGTTTTGGGCTATAACATTTTTCGAATGCATATTGAGTTGTCAATGGGGGTTGTATTGATTTGTTGATGGGGGAGGTGGTGGTGGTCATTTCAGCCATGTGTAAAATGTCTCTATGAAAACATTATTTTGTGCATGAACGATAATTTGGTCTGGGTCTAATGTTTCATAGAAACTGCTCAACTGAAACAAGTCAATCATTCAGCAACTGTGTGGGAATGATGGCAGACTTCACAACTCAACTTGGTCACAGAGAGAAGGATCTGCACCCCCTTACTTTGATTTTGATTGGTATAGATGGCAAAA
>JBBPDA010000119.1:108278-124132 GCA_037974385.1 Arnoldichthys spilopterus | reverse complement strand
CTTCACAACTCAACTTGGTCACAGAGAGAAGGATCTGCACCCCCTTACTTTGATTTTGATTGGTATAGATGGCAAAAATGTGGAAGCTGAAGATAAAGCTGTTAGCAACTCTGTAAACTACAGTTTGCCTACAGTTAGCCTTCCTTGTATAGACATAATGCACAGAAATACAGATTTCTGGCCAGTTTTGATGCCCTGTAATATAATTAATATAATAATAATTAATGTCATTACTACAAAAAGTAGTGGAATTACAGTAAGCTGTTACTTTGTAACACTTTACTTCCAAGACAATGTATTTTTTCAGATTTTCCACTATTCGTTGTCATCATAATATTTTAACACTCAGAAAACACATGCAGCCTCACTGGTGGGAGGATAGTATATAAAATGGCTACATTTGTGCTGCAGACCTGTGATTTCTATCACCACCACTGTAAATAATCTAAAATTTTTCAGAAATGTGGCAATTACAAAAATGAACAGTTTAATTTATTGGCATTACCAAGTAGTAACATACCAAACACACAATATGTACTGTATAATAGAGAGATGTATCTGAGAGACTGATATATATATATATCTACATTATTGTCATTGTTTCATTTTGACACGCAATGTGCTGGAGCAAAAAAATGGGGCCTGTTTAACTGGTGTGTTCGGTGTACACAGGAGTGTGTCCTTACAAACACGTGCATGTGCATAAGTTGTGTGTGGGTTTAATATCTCACGTTGACATTTTAGGGTGCGTTCAGTCCATTCTCCGTTGGATTTGCAGACAATCTTTCTGGAACCACCAGTGGGTGTGTATCCTTGGATACAGGTCAGTATAACCTCTGTTCCTGGCTCAAAGAAAAATTGCCCCTCAGCAAGCTCTGAGCCATCCTGAAGAGAAGGGCGCTGACATACTGAAACACATACATACACACACACACAAACACCATTATCCACAAGATACTTGACAAAAAGCAAGTATGAAAACCCAACAAATGGTAGTAACTTTTCAAGAACAGGGCTGCACAATGACATTGGAGTCATGAAGGTACTGACCAATATTTACTTGAAAAAAAAGAAATCAGACAGATGTTTAACTTTGATAACTCGTGCAGTAATGTTGTTCTGGAAGGTCAAAATCTTTAAGTGACTGTATCAAAATGCTTACATTTTTCAGAGGCAGGTTTACCATTTTGTTACATCATCTTTCCTTTTAATAACACTTCTTAATCATTTTGGAACTGAGGAGACTAATTGTAATAATTTTCCAATTGGAAATTTTGCCCATTCTTGCTTGAAAGTTCATGGTTGCTTTTGTTTGATTCTCCTCTACACCATAAGTTTTCAAGATCTGGACTGGTAGCAGGTCAGTCAAGTACACACACTTTGTGTCTACACTGTTGTAGCCTATGGAGAATGTGGTCTGGCATTGTCCTGCTAAAATAAGCATGGAAATCCTGGGAACATATGTCTTTCTAAAATCCTAAAGTTTGCCTCAAGGTCAATGCAACTCATCCCTGCTGTGGGCACTGATGCGCCCCATACCATTACAAAAGCTGGCTTTTGCACCTTTTGCTAATAACAATTGATCATTTTCATCTTTGGCACAGAGAACTTCACACCTATTTTTTGGAAATAAACTGCAAAGGGTTGAGCCACAACCCATCCTGCTTGGAAAGACTGAGCTTTTGATTGATGTTACTTTTATACCCAGTCATGATACCTCATCTGCTACCAATTAGCCTGTTCAATTTTGAGTCTCCCAAGATGGTGTTCCATAAATATTCTGTCATTTAAATTTTGTCTCAGTCTTTCTTGTGTGTGTTGCTGTCAATTCTAAATTTGTGAATAATTAAACAAAGTTATTAAGTTGTTTAAACTATTCAAAAACATTTATTTTTACTTTTGTCAGTTAAATAAAGGTTAACTAACATATCACACATTTGTTTTTATTCAGGAAAAGTGGGTGGGACAAGTTAGCTTTTGTATGTACATAAATCTTAATATCATCAGCATAACAGTGAGACCATGGCAGCAGATGGTTTGAACAAGGGACAAATATATACAACAAAAAAGGAGGGCCAAGCACTGACCCCTGGGGAACACCTTGCTTAACAATATCTAGATCAGTTCATACAGAAACAAAATTATATTTGCATTTTATATTTGAGCTTAAATCTAAAAGAAGAAAACATTTTAGACCACCATAGTCCTTGGCTTTAAGAAAAATACTGAGTTAATAGTACTGTGCTGGGGACCAAGGCAAGATTGAAATGCCTCAAAAGAATTACTGAACATAATGATTAGTTATTTTAAATATAGACACAAATTGACCTGTTATTTTAACCTGTGAATGAAAAATAAGGGAGGGGTACTACAGTAATAAACAATAACATTTATTTTCTGAACAACTTTTCCAAAAGTTAAAAATAGGTCTAACCTTTATTTCTGTTTTTTTGTGTTATATGGAGAATATTGTTCATTTCCTGTTTTTGTTTTCAGCCCATGTTTCTAATCTTTGCTAGCAGCATTGTCATCTTTCACACAGGAGCACATTAGCACACTGCATAAACAATCTCTGTCCATTTCCTGTTCTTAGTTGAAAAGGCCTTCTGTAGATGAGCAACATTTGATCATGGGGCTTTGTGCTGTGAGTTCAGGGTGTTAGCAGTTAAGCTAAAGATCAGGGCATGTAGCCAAGCCACACTTCCTTCTGAACAACGACAAATTAGCATAACTCAGGTTCATCTCAAGTGTGGCTCCCCCCAACAATGTACCCTGCTAAACCCACCAGTGCTGCAAACCCATCTGAATGCACTTTTGGTTTTATTTTAATATGTATATCTAAATGTTCCATTGCAGCTTCCCATGTACCAATCTCCATCCAGGCATCAATATGGCCTACAGCATTTACAGTTTTTCTTTCCATGTAGTGGTTCTGGTTCAAGCCAGTCATTTTATACCACAAATAAAAAATCAGGATTCCTGAGTTCTAAGTACTGTCCATGTTGTTGCAAATGTTATCACCAGCCTAGTCACAGCTGTCTGGGTATCCCCATCACTTAGCACTATGCTAAATGATTAGTACATTCAACAGAATTGGCAGTTTGTGTTCTCCTCCAAGTGTGTGGAGCCAAATTAGCAATTGTTTGAAAAGATGTGAAGCTTCACATGTCTCTGGGGAAAAGTCTTCATCTTCCAAAGCTAAATTGGGGGGAATACTGAACCTTCTTTTTTCATGTGATGTAAAGAGGCTATGCATGTGACATCATGGAAGATGGAGGTCATGGCAGTAACATCCACTGAATGGCAGAAAAACTGACATTTACTGTGAGTGGGAGTGTTAGTGTTCAGTTTGCCCTATAAAACGCACAAAAACATGTCTAGAAAATAGCTGCTGTGCAACTGACTATACAAAAAAAAAAAAAAACAAGAAATGGGAGTGATCTTTTAACAGACTACCTATACCTATAGCTATAGCTATAAAAAAAAGAAAGAGAAGCAACAATTCACCAACTTCGGGAACTAAAGGTAGCTGGATCAAATCCCAGACCGGTACAAGTACTACTGAGGTACTCATGAGCATGGTACAGTCCCCAAACCCTGCTCCCAGGTGCTGCCCATGCAAACCGTCCACTGTTCCTACACGGATGGGTTAAATGCAAAGGTCAGATTTATTACAATCATTCCTTGACTTATGTCATTATATTCTTGAACAGTCCTTTCCATTTCCTCTTACTTATTAGTTCAGTATTTTTCTACAATACTATATATAGTAACTTATTGCAGTTTAATGGACACCATAAGAGGAATAAACCTTTTGCCCCCCAACCCCAAAATTGTTTGCGACTTGTCAGACCAAATTTGTGCTTGTTGCACACATATTAAAACCTAATGCTGTTTTAAAACATGTTTTTCTAACAAGAAAGTTTAGCATGCACACTTTTTGTCAAAATACCCTAAGAACGGTGTGTCATTAATTTCAACACAATATTTACCAGTGTTCTGTAAATTGTGTCCAACCACCCAAATTTTTTTAAAAGGGCGATTTGGGGGTGGAGCATGGACAGATTAATTGAATACTTTGACAGTACTGTAATACTAAGAACCATTACAATTGTTTTGTGTGGTTTCTACTGGAATTTCCCTCAGCAACAGGCATACATCTACCGCGAGAGGAAGTGGTTGTGATGGTGCCTCCACGCAGTTGTCGTCAACCATTGATTGCTACAGAAGCCTCCTGTCTGAAAGGATTCAGAGCCATTGTTTCATCTGCTGTGCTGCTGTGGTCTTGACCAGATCCAAGGGAACCAAGACACAACTGTATAACTATGGTTGGACTGATGTAAAAGCCTAGCACTTAGGTCTTGGAATGCCAAGCATTTATTTCCAGCTTGTACTGTCGTGGAAACCCTCGGCTCAGAAGAGAAAGCTTCTAATTAATGCTAATTTACAGTTTCTGTGAATGGAACCAGAGGTTGCGATGCCTACAATGCAACTATAGCCATTTTATTTACTATCCAAAAAAGCCAGTGATGTTCCACGTGTTTTTGAATGTACTTCTTTATCCTGCAAGTGTTTTAGAAATACATTTTAGGTCAAAGTCATCTTAAAGTCTTCATAAAACAAAACCTCTTATAGCTACCCTGATAGTCATTTTTGTAGGGCTTTGTGGTTTGGCTTGGTTATTTTCCTGCTGTTGAAATCAGCTACATATAAACATGAGGAAGGTCACATGGCAGTGCCCATGGCCCACTGGTCCTTTGGTAAATTGTAAGAATCACTGCAGAGCCCAATTGCCCAATATTTAAACAGCTAATAGTCAATTGTTTTACTCCTGGTTTTACAATGTGTCCCCACCCCACCCCCAGCCTACTAAAGGCATGTGTTCCTGTGCAGCTTCTCTTTTCCTTGGCTTTGGGCAATGTGTAAAAAGACTGATCTCACTTTCACCACCCATTTGTACAGTAAATCACACAGTAGCTCTTTCCCATTTTAGGTGTTTTTGTGTGTTGTTGAGGCAATCGAGCTCCACACTTATACTGCCACTCAGCAGAACCTAGTCTTTCTGCCACTCAGGGGGTGTAACCGCACTGACACCCACCTACAGTGACAGGATGTGCATACCCTCTATACATTACATCTAAACTAGACTGATTGAGTAAAGGTTGTTAATCCTGCGACGTATTATTATTCATTCAGTTCTGATACAATATTCAGTAGCCACTGTGAGTGAAACGTTTCAGTTCATTTGGAACCACATGCAGGCGCCTAGGGTTAAATGAGCATGAGTTATTTTTGACCCAGTTAATGAGATACTCCAACAGTTTTCAACTCAGTCTCCATCTGCTGCATCTAAAGCATAAAAAACAAAAATATCATTCACACTGATAAATTCCCTGAACTGTGTTGCTCCTGAAAATAAAAGGAAAAAACTTAATAAGAACAGATTTACAGTAATTTCAGCCTGTCTCAACCGAACACAAGTCTGTGGCGATCGATGGCATGACGCAGACGCAGCCAGACAAGAACAGGTGGAAAAACACTGGAGAATTCATTTAATGATGATTTCATTGCACATAATAAAAGTGATCCAAGCAAATACAATGAACTAAATCAATATCTAAAGCTTCTGAAATGTTTTCTGAGTCAAATGCAGTATACTGTACCTTTCTCTGGTGTGACGGACACAAACAGGGACGTGTGACATAGCAGCAGCAACAGCAGCTGGAGTGAAGGCCTCATCCTTACAGCGTGTGTGAGTGTTCAAGGGTTGATAAGGGAGAGGAAGAGTGTGTGTATCTTTGTGTGTGTGTGTGTGTGTGTGTGTGCGCGTGTGCATGTGCGTGTGCATGTGTTTGTGTAAGAGACACAGCAGTGTGTCTGTGGTTTGCTAATGCAAGCTGCAAACTCTCTGCTGTTCTGCTTGTGGAACTTTGAGTAAACAAGACAGGGAGAGAGCGAGCAAGAGAGAGAGAAAAAGAGAGAGAGAGAGAGAGAGAGAGAGAGAGAGAGAGAGAGAGAGAGAGAGAGAGAGCGAGATAGAAAGAGGATTGAAATAGGAAGCACCAGCGTCATTTACCAGCATGCAAAAGTGACCCCTGACCTCTGCGCAAATAAGAGAGAGACAGAGAAGGAGAGAGAGGGAGAGGGAGAGGGAGAGGGAAGAAGGGAGAAGAAAGCGCAACAGTTCAGGATGGAGAAATAAAGTACCTGCGTCATTTACCAGCATGCAGAAATGACCTTTGACCTCTCTGGAATGCTCTTCCCAACCCATTGATCTATAACTGTGAGTAAACCACTGTTCAAACAACAGCACTTTATCACAGCTGTTTATGGCCCTGAGTAATACACTAATATATTAACAATATGATCAATTATATGAAAGTAATATGTATTTGTAAATTATAATTTGGATTTAGAAAGAAATCTTAAACAACAGCCTGTTTAATAATGTTACAGTGGCTCCTGTCAAGGGGTGGGATGTATTAGGCAGCAAGTGAACCGGACGTTGTTAGTGCTGTTAAGTAGTTAGTACCTAAAGGTGCTCAAAGTAAGGACATCAGGGCAACAGCATCATGGACACCCAAGACTGATTGATGTGTGTGGGAAGGGAAGACTAGCCCATTCTGTCCTATCCCACAGAAGACCTGCTTAATGTAAATGTTTATAATCAGTAAGTAGAGAACAAACTCTAAATCTGTTCTGGGCCCAAAGTTCATGTTTTGCAACTATATTTATTCAGTGTTGAAAAGTAACTTTTATTTTCTCACTCTACTCAAACACACGCACACACATGCAAACACACACACACAAACACACTCACACACACACACACACACACACACACACACACACACACACACACACACACTGACTCTTAGTTCTGTTTATACTGAAACTAATTTGAGATTACAGTGACTTTATGCCAAATTTCCTCACCTGGTTCAGCTGGCCAAACAGACTATATCCTGATGCGAGTGTCGGTTTTGGCCAATGTCCTGTCACGTGGTCTGCCTTAACTGGACAGGTTGGCCTAAAAAGACTTTTACGATATTAATTCTGAACCGAGGCTGGTCTTTTTGCCTATTGTGTACATTTGGTCCAGTGAGTTTTGCATTACAATTTTAGGAGCAAAATAAAGAACTTTGTTTTGCACATCGATGTCCTGTCTTCACCTGTATGAGTTGTATCTCCCTGTAATAGACACTGACTGGTTTGACCACACACTTTTACACATTACTACATCACTGAACACATTTCTAATGGCTGTGTACTATTTTTGAACACTATTTAGTGGCATTGTATGCAGTTTGAGATGCAGCCTTGGGATGCAGCCATGCAAACTTGTCTTTTCCACTTCCCATGTGCCACTATGGCGCACTTGTTCTTCTCTTCTGGATGGTCCTTTTCCTTTAGGTGACAATTGTGACCCTCCACATCCTGTAATTTGCCAAACCATCCAATATTTTAACACTACAAATAAACAGAAACATGGTTCAGTTTGATCCTGGCCAAGACCACCATTTTTGGTCAGACCATATTTTGGTCTTTTTGGTCCATGATGTGGTCCGAGGCCCCTTTCGCACCTGCTATTTTCATTCGGACCAAACTAAAAAGGCAGAAAGTTTGGCCCAAACATGGTAGGTGTGAAAGCACCCTTAAAGATGTAGTTATCAACACTGGGGAGGGGTATTGAAAAATCCTGATTCGAAAATTTGGTCAACCGGAGGGGTTGCCTATTGACCTGTTCCACTTCAGTCTGCTCAGTACTGCATGATGTCATATTGTGTGTGTTATTAATTAGCTAACAAGCTGGACACATAGGTGTACAGTAGAGGGGGACATGTGGGAGGAGCATCACAAAGTAGCAGTAGCCTGACAACCTAAGCATAAGTCATGGCCATTGTCAGTCAAATTTTAGCACTGCTCGCCCAAACGACAAATTATTATTCTGATCTTCAGGTTGTAGTCCTTGCTTCAGCAAGCCTGGTATTTACAGTTTTAATCACTCACTTTGGCTTATTTCTCACATTAAATTTCATATTTTCAAGCAAAACAAAAAGTGCAAAATGCTTTTTCAACATTAGTCCTAAGTAAAAAAGAAATTCTGTAACAACGCTTTGACTTTCCAACATGATGCAACATGAAACAAGATTTGAACCAAAAATCATGTGGTTCCCTGAGACCCTGCCACTCCTAAGCTCCCATTTCTGTCAGGTGTAGGGTGTTGGTGGTATGCATTTTTAAGTGCTATAACAAATTATGCAATAGTGAATAAAAATCAATCAATTAATTAAGCTATAATTGCCCCCTCAATAAGGGAAATTTAGACCTGGGCCTGGCATGAGTCAAGTGGACTTGATGGACAAGAGGACAATGATGCTCCTGTTAAATAAGGCTTTGGTTAAATTACACTCTGGGCTGTATTTTGACAATCTAATGCAAATCAGAAAGCACAAGATCTAACAGATATGGGTGTGTCCCAGTACATTTCGATTATTTTGATGTCTTCTTCTCAGTTTTGGTTTCTAAGTGGTGAATTGAACTTTCCCTAACAGTCAGAACTGCAGAGTCCCTCACTGTCTTCAAACAGCAACTTAAGACCCACCTCTTAACAGAGCACCTGGACAATAACTACATAACTAACAAACTTACTGTCACGTTTCTGGGGTAATTCAGGAAGTAAGCGCAGCTTCTTTGGTGAAATAACGATTTATTTGAAAGTGAAAAATAAACAAACAAAAACAAAGCACGACATAGGACACTAAACATAAACAACACGGCTCTCTTAAACAGACTATGACCGATACTACAGACGGGAAAGACGGAAAAGACGGTTTGACCAACAACCACAATGGACCAGACAAGGGGTATAAATACTCAGACTAAACACAGAATAGCTGACACAGGTAACAAGAAACAGGTGAAAGGCGGGGCTAAAGAACACGAGGGCAACACACGTGGAGCAGACAGGCACAAAAACAAAGGGGCGTAGACCTTACACTTACTACTAACTGCACATTTAAAAAAATATTTTCTGTGTAAAGGATTAACATCAGCTTGGGTTGAATCTTGGTTGACTAGAAATTTTTAGCCCATGTACATCGCTCTGGGTATGAGTATCCGCTAAATGCTGTAAATGTAAATGTAAAACAGATGTGGTGTCAGGACAGGGCAGAACAAGGTTGTCCTAAGTCTCATAATTACTTAGAGGTGTGCTTTGGGCTTAACATGAAATAAACCAGAATGACACATCATCTCACCTTTAAAAGGCAGGGCCACATGAGCTATGGCAGATTGATATTATAATGGTGTATAATGGTGAGCAAACCGGGTCGTTATTTTGCAGAGGAAACGGACCCCGTGCACAAACTGAAAATGCACAAGCACATCATTCATGGGAGCAGCACTGTTCCATCTAAGCTTTTCAAGTGCCATTAGTGCACTTTGAGAGTGTGTCTGTGTCAGTAAAGAGCGTAGTGCATCTGCATGTTACTAAAATGCACTGCATAAATATGGTTTAATAATACGCTACCGACTTTTGGTTAAAAATGCAATGTTATTTCACTGCCTTAAAATAGCAACAGCCTCGCCTCATTTACAAAGCACCAATCCTATGAGAGAGAAACAAACTTAAATTAAAAGTAAAAAAAGTAAAAGCGCTGTGTTTTGTGCTTTCTACTGGTGAAAATAAGGACTTGTGTGTCTGCTAAGGTTTTTCAGTAAGCCTGACTTAAGTCTGTCCTAGCAGTGACCTAATGCCTGCTGCCGCTGGACCCTGGGTTTATTAAATCATCATGTTGGCCTGAGAACTCCTTTGTGAAAAGCCAAAAAGCCAGGAATGGGAGGGGACGGGATTTGCACCTCGGCGATTCGGCCACGAGGGGGCGCCCCCAGTGCACTCGGGGCTCTCGGATCTCGCACCGCCGTCTCCTGGACCGGACTGACGTCACCGCGAGGGCGAAAAGGAAGGAGCGAGCGAGAGACAGTGAGCGAGAGAAAGAGCGAGAGAGATAAACTGCGAGTGAGAGAGAGAGAGAGGGAGAGGCAGAGACAGGAGGAGGGGGGCCAAAGTCGAGTCTAGTTTCTGCCTTCAGTGTCAGCGCGGGGCCAAAGCGCAGCGGCACCACGAGCGCAACTTTACAGCAGCCTGGGGAGGAACTGTACCGGGGGGAAGGTCTGCTCTGCTCTGCTCTTCTCTTCTTTTTTGTTGTTGTTGCTTTTGTTTTTGTTTACTCCGCTTGCCATGGCTGACGTGAGCGAGCCCTCCTCGTCGGACGTGGCCAACCGCTTCGCGCGGAAAGGCGCGCTCAGGCAGAAGAACGTGCACGAGGTGAAGAACCACAAGTTCATCGCCAGGTTCTTCAAGCAGCCCACCTTCTGCAGCCACTGCACCGACTTCATCTGGTGAGCGAGCCCTTTCGCTCTCTCTCCCTCTCTCTCTCTCTCTCTCTCTCTCTCTCTCTCTCTGTGTGTGTGTGTGTACGCGTAATTTGCCGTGCACAACTTTTCCAAAATAGTGCTTCTCGAACATACTCCCCGAAACCGCCCACAAACCGCTGTCTGGGGGGTCGAATCCGCGCGATGGACACGTCGTTTTGGAGCCCAACTTAATAGGGGCGTTGTTTTCTTTCATACCCGTTTTCCACCGCGCAGAGCTCGTATGTGCTGCGGTTGGCTGACGCTCCGTACTCGCATGTAGTCAGTCGTATGGAAAAATCTAGCCAATCCCAGGGCTGGAGAGAGTATACTGCCAGCCAATCGCTCTCAAGGAAGCGATACTACTAGCCAGTACCAGCGCGGGAGGCGGGACTATATCCGGGTACGGGTGGGAAACGAAAAAGAACCTGTTGTGGGCGCGCTTCAGGCTGTCATGAGCACTGTCAGGCTTTGGTTTCCAGCCAGAAAGTGAAAAACAATGCTTTAGAGCAGAGCTTTAGTCCCGCAGGTCCACTGGCGTGTTCCTTCAGCTTCTGAAAAATGACCCCTGTATATATATGTACACTGATCAGCGATAACATTAACACCACTGACTGGTATAGTGAATGATGTAGACTAGGTATTTCATTACACTGACACCTGTCACAGGGGTGGGATATATTAGGCAGCAGGTGAACAGTCAGTTCTTGAAGTTGATGTGCTGAAAGAAGGAAAAATGGGTGAGCGAAGGATCTGAGCTGAATCCTAATTGTGATGGCTAGACGACCTGATATGCACTTCAGTGAGCCTTGGGTGCCCATCACCCTGTTGTCGGTTCACCTGTTGTCCTTCCTTGGATCACTTTTGGTAGGTACTAACTACTGCATGCCTGGAACACTCGACTCTCATTTTTCCTGGTTTTAACACATAGACTTCAATAACGGACTATTCACTTACTGCCCAGTTTATCCCACCCTTTGACAAGAGCCACTGTAATGAGGTGATCAATGTTATTCACTTCACCTGCTAGTGGTTTTAATGTTGTGGCTGATCGGTGTATGTATATGTATTAATCTCACTGTTGCTACAGGTGTGCAAATAGTGATGGGGTTCGCTCGTCTGATGGAGCTCGGTGAAGCCCTAGACTGAAGCATATCAAATATTTACATAGTTAATTTCCACCGTGCTGTCTTTTTAATCGACTCAGATGGCTTGTGGCATGGAAGGCAACTGATAGCTAAAAGCCCATTAGAGGATTTAGGACTGCTAGCTATCTAATGCATCACTTCTATTTGAACATGTGACTGATTCTCACTCTGTCTCTCTCCCTCTCGCTCTCTACCTCTTCCACAGGGGCTTTGGAAAGCAGGGATTCCAATGCCAAGGTAAGGCAGCAATATTAGTGGGACCTTTCCTTTGCAGCAGGCCACGGAAATAGATACATAAACTCACACGCGCTGCACGCACATCTGCCAAGGCTTGTGCAGGCAGGGAAGAGGTTGTCTTGGACGCCTGCTCAGCGGGTGTCCCCGGAAGTGAGAGCTAATCTAGGATTACTCCAGTCTTTGCATGCTTACACTAGCATACACCAGCCTGACTGGTCCTACCTCCAGCTAGACCTTTGTTTATTACAGAGTGGCTTTGACAGCAGGCCACTGAAATCTGTTGGCTGCTATTGTATTGCTGTTGTGTGCTGAATGGAATCCTACTTTGATGATCAAAACACTCAAGTGCTTAAGACTGGGTTCTTCAAAGAGGCCGACAGTAAAATTATAAACCTTAGAAGTGGCAATAATCAGCGGCAATAGCAGAAATGTACTGCGGTTTTGTAAGACAGCCGGTATTCTCAAGGCAATGTAACACATATACTGTATAGACCTTTCATGACAACTGACATAAATGATATACATTTATAAGCACTAGTTATAGGGTTTAACAGTTTATCTTTTTTATATTTGAATTGCAATTAAATGTTTAATTAAATCCTATATTATAGCCAATACTGACAAATGCAGAGCTTGTGAATTGGCAATAAAATAGAAAATTAACTTTTTTGGGTGAAAAAAGGGCCAGGTTTTATTGGCCAGAAATATATTAATTTTGAGGAATTATTATCATTATTAAACATTAATCCCATTTTAAAATTTGAAATCACATTAATCACATTTGAAATTTAAATATTAAAGAATTACAAAAAGATATTTTCCCTAATCAGATGTCAGCAGTTTCTGAAATGAAATGATCGCAACATTGAAATTGTCTAAAGCAGCCTGTATGTCAGCTGACACCTTTCTAAGTGTTTATGTAGGATGATGTCAGCTGCCATGAAAGATTTTCATATGTGTCTCAAAGTTATAAAAATACCAGCCTTCAGTAAAGTCTTACCAGTGTTTCTCATTTGTAGGTCATTAAGAACAAGTCAAGAAATTGGGTGGAAAGTGCAGATTAGATGTATCGTGTCTTTGATGTGTTAACGCATAGTTGTGTTTTGGTAATGTGTCAGTGGGGGTGGGGTTTGATTTGGCGATATGGTGGGAGGGGCTAAAGTTAGTTGGCAATGGGGCGAGTCTTGGGGTGGGTGATTGTGTCAACACATCTCCATGACAGCAGCATGGTCAATCATGATTGGAATGGGCTTCTTTATTATCATTATTATTATTTTTATTGAGATCCGGGGCTATTTGTTAAGCACTCATTTTGACGCTTAGGCCAAATGATGCCCCTATTTGTTATCACAGGAGATTTGAATTTCACAATTGTTATTTGAATTTAATGAGAAGTCATTGCCATTAAATTTTCACAGTGGATCTTATTTCATTATGTGTTTGTAATTAAACATGTAATAAATGTTATTTGAATTCCATAGTATAACAACTGTATATTTTTAAAGGACTTAGTGTACTTCATGCAAAGGTGAGTGAAATGATGGTTTGC
The DNA here is from genome assembly GCA_037974385.1 of Arnoldichthys spilopterus. Classification (NCBI taxonomy): domain Eukaryota; kingdom Metazoa; phylum Chordata; class Actinopteri; order Characiformes; family Lepidarchidae; genus Arnoldichthys; species Arnoldichthys spilopterus. The sequence continues at coordinate 110,782 of JBBPDA010000119.1, read as the reverse complement.
CTGGAAGAAAAGGACCTTGGCTTGCTCAGACATTGTGTCGTCGCGCATATTTTCTCCAGTACTACAGGTGGCAGTGCTGAGCACCATCAATGTGTGTATGAGGGCGTTGTTCACGCTGTTTGAAACATTAAAGCAAATTTGTTCAAACATTTACTTGAGGATGAGGAAGAAGTTACACTTGCATTTCCTCAAACTCGTCTGTCAAGTCTATGTAGGGTGGCTCCATCCAGTCACAGGCTGACGAGCGGCATAACCAATCTTAGACAGTGTCACCTATTGGACTTGTTCGCAGTGCTGGCATGTGTGTGACATGGTGAGCAAACACCCTGAACGACATCACCGGCTGTTCACTTTCTCCACGTTGATGTCATTTTGACATCACCTCCGCATGAAGTACGCTGAGGCCTTAAGAGTTAAAACAGCTCTTTGAGGTCACTGGCGTACACCTGCCCTTGACATCTGCTTCATGTATAGAACAGATAGAAGTGCAGAGAACCAAGCTTTTTCATTGCAGCCTCCTAGCCTATTTAGAAGACAGAATGGCAGCTCACTCTGAGATGCTTTGTCTGTCAAGAACAAATCTCTTGGCTTGGCCTTGGGCTTTAGAAAGTGTGTGAACCTGAGACAAAGGCTCGGCAGTGCTTTGGATTTGTCCCTGACGAGCTCCGTGTGCCAGATGGAGATTCATATCTAATAATGGCATTGCCGCAAACCATAAAACATCGCCCACCAGGTCCACGCTACAAAAAGTGGCTGTTTTGGGGGAAATGCTGCTGGCTGAACTGTCCATCAGGATTCCGTAGAAAATTCCAAGTAGTAGTGATGCATAGGGTCAGGGGGTTTTAAGACCTGCACCCTCACGACCTTTAGTGAGAGACAACCTGGACCACACAACCGGTCATGTAGCAGAGTAGCAATAGCAATATTACAGTGGCTGTTCTAGCAAACATGGCGGCTTTTAGCTTGTGTGATACTGAGAGCCTGTGTGCTCTGAGAGCATGTGCACTCATCCCTAGATGTGCTTGACAGATTGGTAGGCACTGTGTCTATTTACACATCCAGCAGCCGAGAATATTTGTGTACTCAACGTCCGTGGATGGTGTTAGACTGTTGATGTGGGTTATGACCATTCAGATAAGACAAATTGCAAAGGTAAAAGCCTGTGCAATATTCCAGTCAGAGCTCGCCCAAACTGACCAGCTTATATCATGGGCACATCTCAGAGCTCCTCGAATAAATCTACGCTCAGCTGAAGAATTGTAGAATTTGTTTAGATTTCTAAAATCACATCCCAGATTCTGGAAGCAGATTGTTGTGTTGAAGACTCTGCATTATTTGCTTACACCCAGTCACTTCATGTGTCTTAAATGTCAGCAATAGATCATTTGTTATAATTTAACAGGGAGGGATGGCCCAATGGGAGCACCCCCCAATCCCTAATTCCCACACCAACAGGATGGCGTCGCCTTCAGACTCCTTCATATCATGTACCACAGATCAAGATTACACCGATCAGCCATAACATTAACAGCACTGACAGGTAACGGGAATAACATGGACTGTCTAGTTATTTTATTACAGTAGCACCTGTCGAGGGCTGGAATATAGCAGGCAACATAAGAACAGTCTGTTCTTGAAGTTGATGTGCTGGACAGAAAAAATGGGTGAGTGTAAGGATCTGAGCAACTTTGACAAGGTCTTTATTGTGAGGGCTCGACGACTGAGTCAGAGCATCTCCATAACAGCAGGCCTTGTGGAGTGTTCTATGTATGTAGTAACTACCAAAAGTGTCCAAGGAAGGACAACTGGTGAACTGGCAACAGGGTCTTGGGCAGCCAGTGCTTATCAGACTATAGCTGATGCTTGTGCTTTTCTTTTGAATAGAACAGAAAGTGTGTACAGGAAATGTGATTGGTTGTCATATATAAGCTAATTAGCATATTATGCACCACACAGTCATCAGTAATAAAAAGTTTTAAGTCTGGCTGACCAGAGTGTCAGGCAAGTGTAAATGCATGTGGCTAAAATCTGATCAGGATACAATCCAGATGCTATTCATATGAAGAGACCAGGTGTCAACGTTGTCATGAAGAGCATTGTAGAACCAGAGCAGAGCTACGGAAGGTCCGAAACGTGGTTGTGTAATGTCAGTTCTAATTCTGTCTGTTCAAAATTCCATCACTATGGTCAAATAGATGTGAATTTGCTTCTGTACTAAAGAAAATGGGAAGCATCTCCATGGCGATTGTTTGCTGTACATCAGCATTCACTTGAGCTCGGCCGGTCGGTCGCTTGGCCCCCGCTGTTGCGTCTCCCGAAGGACAGTCATCTAAATGGTGTGAAAACTGTGCTGTCACTGTACCTTGAGTCAGTCTACATGGATTGCGGCTGATTCAGAGAAGCTTTATGGTGCCTTTAGTGTGGAATGGAGTTTATTCTTTCTTTTGCAACACCATTGTTTTGTAAATGTGACAGAACCAAAGTCCTTTTGCTCATGGGCTAAG
>JBBPDA010000119.1:75534-108178 GCA_037974385.1 Arnoldichthys spilopterus | reverse complement strand
GTGTGTGTGTGTGTGTGTGTGTGTGTGTGTGTGTGTGTGTGCGTGTGTGTGTGTGTGTGTGTGTGTGTGTGTGTGTGAGTGAGATGTTGTAATTGTCAGTGTTGTATCCCCATCTTCCAGAAGGCCTACAGTGACAAAATTGGTCCCACCCGTACCCCTCTTCCTACAACAGGGAAGGTTCTTTAACCTTCCATTGAGGTTCTTGAATCACTGATATCCTGTTCCAGTTAGCGAACTGCCTTTTGAGCAGAACTATTGTAATCATGGACGGGTTATCAATGGAGAGTGTTGAACAAAGGAAGTGGACAGTAGATGATGGCAGATGGAAATCAGAATATGATTGGCTGACCGCTTTTTGTATTTTGGCAGTTAATCAGACACAGTAGGATTCAGCTCCTGAAGTCCTATATAGTGTGAGAGCTCGCTTAGCCTACATAAAGTGGAAAAAAATAGCCTGATTGGACAGTTTTCATTGAGAGCTTTTAGTCCTGTTGTTTCTAACTAAATAATAATAAATAAATGAATTATCATAATAATAATAATAATCAAATGATCATAGTAATATAGAATGTGCCAACTATAAATGCTTGTGTCCTCATATTGAAATTAAGCTAAAATGACAGGAATGCGGACGGTGTAGTAGTGCAGTTGTTAGCACTGTCACCTCACAGCAAGAAGGTCCTGCGTTTGATTCCTGCATTGGCCTTGGGTGCCTGTCTGTGCGGAGTTTGCAATTTGTTCTATGTGCTCCGGTTTCCTCCCACTGTCTAAAGCCTTGCAATAGGTTGATTGGATACTCTAAATTGCCAATAGGTGTGAGTGTGTGTGGATGGTTGTCTCTCTATGTGTTGCCCTGTAATGGGTTGGCCTTCTGTCCTGAGTGTAGTCCACCTTGGGCCCATTTCTAATGGGTGTTGCTAAATTTACAGTATAAAGCAAATCCTTTAATTCAAATTAAACATCTGGAACATCTGCAGTGCATTACAAAACTAGCAGTACTTTACTCAGCATTACTTACTTACTCATTTTACTTAGCGTAACATTGCCTTCATCTGTACTACCCAGCCTTTGAAAATAGCAATACATATCTGATGCAAGCAGTGTTGACCTTTGACCTGTGTTATTTTGCAGCAAGATGGCTGACGTCAGACCTTAGAATGACCCCTTTTACTGTGCATGGTCCCACTGTACTGAGCTGAAAGCCTTTAACATCAGAGATATCAGTGGCAGAACAATGAAGAGCTTTGCTTTTCTCCCCTCCCCACTCTGCTTTACCCTATGAACTTTGGCGGGCGGCTCTCCTTCAGACGCAGGATGGTGATGAAAAACAGAGATGAGTGGTGAGCGACGATGTCACAGAGTCACGCATATCAAATAAAGGCCTTGTGATAAATGTTAGCGGTAATGAGAAAATGTCTAGTGAGACGAGAGCAGGGACAAAAGCATTAATTACGCTGTTGCACACTCTCCAGTTCCTGTGTGTGTAACATGGTTGAAATATGTTTTTGCCTTTTGACTCTCCTTATTAGTGGCAAACCAAAGTATTAGAGCTAAGCCTTCAGTTCAGACTATAAATATCAAAATGTGGTTAAAAAGGAAAAAGAGCACTTCAGCTATAGTGATCATTTCTATTAGTGCCCCTACTGAATTTGACTACTTTTAGTACTAAGCTTACAGCTTTGCATAGGATTTAATGTAGATTAAACACAAACAGCTGAAGCTTGTATACGACGTTCAGTGCTGAGTGTGTTGCTTGTAACAGTATGTGAACATATATGTGTGTAAGGATGGGTGGATGGTTGTAGGCGCGAGTTGGATGAGGTTAAAGGCAATATCTAATTAACACAAACAAGCATGAACTAGACACAAGGCTGAAATAGAAGGACAGAACAAGGAACACCTGGAATAGGCGGAGACAAGAAACAAGGGCAGGACAAGGGCGGGGCTAGGAAAGAACACACGACAGACCAAAACAAAAATACACTGACACATGGCACAAGGATGTGACAGAACAGAGACTGAACAGAACCAGGACTAAGGACAGAAAGAAGGCTAAGCTAGGATTATGTTTAGCAAAAACCTAAACATGAAACTAAGATAAGAGCAAGGACATGAGAGGAAAACAGACAGGAAATGGAATGAAATAAAACATAGAACCAGACTGGGATTATCACTGACTGGGAGACAGGGATGGGCACAAAAATGGGGACAAATACAGGGATAAACATGGGAAATTGAGGCTGAGGAGAAACACTGTGCTGAGACGAGGCAACAACCGGGGCTGAGACTAAAAGAATTCTGAAAACACAGGTTTAGGCTAAGAGTATACTGGGAACACGGGCTTAGGCTGCAAATACATAGGCTTAGACTGAGAATACTGAGACAGAAGATTGCTGAGGCTGATAATTCTGAGGCCGATAATACTGAGGCTGATAATAGTGAGGCTTAAAGTCCCTGGTAGCTGCCAAATTCTGGGCAGCTGAGTTAGGGTTCGAAAAGTCCCTTTTACTGGACAAGGGCTGCTGTCCTGAGAAGAGGGCGATGGAGGCGAGCTGCACTCCCACGAGGCAGCAGCAAGTGGCGCTGGAGATGAGCTCTACTCCTGCGAGGCAGCAGCAGGTGGCGCCAGAGACAAGCTGCACTCCCGCGGAGCATGCGTCAATGCGGAGCTTTCCAGCGTAGCGTGCTTGAGCGACGTGGATGCCGTACTCGACTCTATGATGTGTGCTCCTTGGCGGGTGCAGTGGTTGGCTGGTCTATGGGACTGACTCGTTGGTGAGCGGGTCAGATTTGGAGAGCTTGCCGACGGTGGGTCGTCTGTGGCGCCCCCTTTGCGTCGTCTGCGCTTTGTCACAGTAGAAGACCCACCACTGACTGGTCTCGGAAAAGAGACTAGGCTCATCTTCCGAGCTGCTCCTCCAAGCCAGCTCTGAGCCCATGTGTCATCCCCCCCCCCCCCCAAAAAATCTTCCTCCGGTCGGAAGGACCTTTCCAATTTTCTTCACCATCGCCTCCACCAAGTTAGCCAGCTCTCTCAGCTCCTTCTCCTTAGTCTGCTCAGCCTGCTCCAAGGCTGATTTCAGCAGTCTTAACACATACCGGCCTTGATCTAAACCCCCTCCGTGGCTTTGCCAGCCATCCACCATCTCCATAGCTTGTTGGACCAAAATCACTACTTCCATTTTTGGTCGGTTATTCTGTGAGGTTTTGATGGGTGGTGGTAGGCGCAAGTTGGATGAGACTGAAGGCAATATCTAATGAATACAATAAACAAGCATGAACTAGACTACAGATAACTACGAATGACGATAGAATACCACAGGAATGAATCTGAAGGATCACAGATAACTGACACTGACTAAGGAGACACAAGGGCTAAAAGAGAAGGACAGAACAAGGAACACCTGGAATAGGCGGAGACAAGAAACAAGGGCAGGACAAGGATGGGGCTAGGAAAGAACACACGACAGACCAAAACAAAAACAGACTGACACATGGCACACTGACGTGACAATGTGAGCTTGTGTGTAAAATTTCTACAGTGACTCCTTCAGAAAAGAGTCCTGGCATAGAGCTGCTGCTGTTTACCATCTGCCACAAACCCACTAGATAAGCTACTTCTCATATTTACAGTCATTGACGTATCTAGACCTTCTAGAAGGCCTAGAGTGAGGTTCTCCATGATGAAAATGGTCTCAGACACTGTAAATCAGAATGTGATTGTTTGACTCATATTTGTAGTTTTGCTGGTGGTTAATCAGGCACGCTAGAACTTCAAATCAGCACCGGATTGCTTAACCAATTTGTGACCTTCCTTAGTTACACCTATATACAGTAGATATCACAGAGAAAAAATTAAATTGGATTATTTTCATTTGGACCAAACAGCTTAAAAACAACGTGAGGGTAATGTCGCAGTACTTGCCAAGTTCAAAAACAAATAAGATCCTACTGAATAAAAATGAAATAATAATTTTTTTTGTGTTCCCAGTAATAATTAGGCCTTCTCTGAAGGACTAGAATGCCCTTCAGGTTTGCCTCTGCTTTTTACTAAGAAAAAAAACTCCAAATGCTGTTGTCATGCCTCTTTTAAATGAAAAGTATGATTTGGAGCAAGCAAGCGAACACACTAGAAAAAACACTTCATTTATATAGTTTTTAATGACCAGCAGTGTAACTCCTGGGAGGTTCTCAGATAGGAACATCACACAAGACCGGCTGTTTTGGAGTGGCAACACAATTTCCCCCTTAGATCAAATTCAATAATCTTCCTTCAAGATCTTTTGTCAAAGGGTGGGATATATGAGGCAACAGGTGCACAGTCAGTTTTGGAGGTCGATGTGTCCGAAGCAGGAAAAACGGGCAAGTGTAAGGATCGGGGGACCAAACTGTGATGGCTGGATGACCTGCTAGGAGGGGGGTGGGGTGGGAGGGGGGATTCAGCCTGCAGAATCTTACTTTTCTGATTTACTTTGTTTTCTGTCATCTCCTGCTAATGTTCTCTTAGTGTAGAGAAGATTGAGACAACGTTCTACCTCTCTGATCAAGTAAAGACTTTAGAGACTCCAATGAGTTTAATTTGGATATGTGCACTAAGAAACTAAACATGGCAACTAGCAGCAGTCAATCCTTTTTTCCTAACCTGAGGTGGCCTATGCTTGGAAAATTGGACTAAAGCTAAATCTCTGTCGTGTAAAAAGCAGCATATAATTCCACATGTAATTTTCCTAGAAGGAAAAAAAACCCACAAAAATAAAATCAAAAAGGAAAAGAGGGAATTACGCCTGTAATCCCATCTGAAAGTGGCTTTAGACCCTTTCAAACAGTCAGTAAAGTGAATGTGTATGGCTCAGACTCATTTTGCAAGCTCAGATTTGACATTCTCCTTCACAAATATTCGAACCCCATTTCCAAAAATGTTGGGGCATTTTGTAAAATGCAGCTAAAATAAAAATCTGCAATTTGAAAATTCTTTAAAATTTTTATTTAATTGACAAAACTACCATGAAAGTACTTCTAACATGTGAACAACTTGATTGTATTTTGTAAATATCAACATTTTGAATGTGATGCCTACATCACACTCAAAAGAAGTTAGGACTGAGCTAAGTAAGAGTTAAAAGGTTACATCATTTTGAAATGTCCCACAATACGCAGCTAAGTTGGTAACAGGTGAAGGAATAATAGTTGGGCATGAAAGGAGCGTCCACCAAAATCTCAGTCTGTGCAGGCACAAATGGATTGTGACTCAACACTCAAAAAGAACATTTCAGAACACAAGATTGCAAAAACAATTGAGATCTGTCATCATCCAGATAAATCTCAGTCTATGTATCTCAGCCAACACCTGCCATGGTTTGGTGGGGCCCAAACCATTAGTAACTTGCATATGTGTGATGGTACGATTGACGCACAGACTTATGTTGGAATTTTAAACATATAATGCCATCAAGGCAACATCTTTTCCTAAGAAGCCCATGAGTGATATAACAAGAAAATGCCAGGCCCCATCCTGCATGCGCTACAAAGGCCTAGCTTCCTAGACATAGAGTGTGTGTGCTTATGTAGAGCTTCATTATGTGGAGAATCAGACAGTGACCACTGACTGCTGAAGTCTTGCACTAAGCAAGAACAGGTAATAATAACACTTGTAAAACTGCAAGAACGAATCTTCTCAGTTCCCAAATAATTAAAAAGTGGAATTTAAAAAAATGATAATGTGACAGTGGTGAACACATCTCAGTCTCAGATTTTTTGCGTGTTTTGCAGGGATCCAAATCAATTTTTTTAATATTTACAAAGTATATCTACAGTTGGTCAGTGAAAATAACTTTAGTCAGTTAAGTAAAGTCTTAAGAGAACAAACAAAAAACACATTCTTGTTTTATTGTAAGTTCCAACTTCTCCAGAAACAGGATTTGTGGATTGATACTGTCACTCCTGCTGTCCATTTTTTTCTAGAAGATTGTGGCCAGAGAGGCAGAAAGAGCAAGGTAAGCTTACAGAAAGCCTTCATGGCTGTCAGTTGGACCCCTGAGGGCAAACAAGACAATCCAGTGCTTCCCTGAACCTGATCCGTATCTTCCTCCATTACAGACAGAAGGATGTGTGTCAGGCGTTTTGTGCATTCCTCTGGGTGCAGGCAGGGTTGTTAACACCGGGGGCATGGAGGTATGCTCCACAATAATAGAGGAGGCATTGTGTCCTCTTCATAAAGTCTCTAAAGGAGAAGCTTTGTGTCTCCTTTTCAGCTCCTGAGGAATTCTGAGAGGGGTTTTTTTTCGCCCTGAACAAAGTCTGTCTTAGAAGCAACATGAACCTTTTCAGCCTATTTAGTCTTGGTAATTTGTTTGACACATTTTGCATGCTTCTTACTTGTACTGACTGCTTTAGAGTAAAAGCTTTATGTGCTTTTCTTTTTTCTATATGTAAGATGCAGAATAGTGCTGATTTTTCACCTGTGTTGTAATAGAGGAAACAGTGATGGAAGTACATCAATGATAAAGGGCTTATTTGCCAAGATCTTTAAGTGAGCAAATCTAGCACAAAAATCACATTTACACAATTTCCCATCATGGAAACTGTGCAAACTTCCATGTTACAAGGCAAATAGCTAACAAGTTACAGAAGTTTATTTATACCTGTAGTCACACACTTGCCCTAAGCCAGGTACCGTCATAAAGATACATAGACAGACTGATGGAGGGATGGATGGACAGAGATAGTCAGATACATAGATGCACAACTAGATGAATGGATGGGTTGATGGATGAATTAATGGATTGTGGGATGGATGAACAGACAGACAGATAGAAGTATACATACTAAAACAGACAGAAAGATACATAGAAACACAGAAAGATAGACAGATCCATGGATGGATGAATGGACAAACAGACAGAAGGAGAGAGAATAAAACAAAAAGAATTATAGAATTACAGAAAAATAGACAAATACACCAACAGATGTATGGATGGATGGATGGATGGATGGATAAAAGGTAAGATGCTAAAACAGACGGAAAGATAAATAGACAAATACATTGACAGCCAGATAGAGGGATATATAGATGATTGGATGGGTGGATGGATAGATGGATAGATGGATGGCTGGATGGACAGATAGAGTGGGTGTAAAGGATGAACACATTTACAACAAGTACATTCATTTCAGCACTTATCTCAGCGCATGCCTTCAATATGACAACAATTTGACAAAGATGGCTGCCTGCAAAATACATCACCTTTACCACAATATGTGTTAGTAAACAGAGCAGTGTCTTTGGAGTTGTTTTGGCAGATCCTGATTTAATGCTGCAGCCACAGCTTCTAACCTTCGCCTCTACAAAGGCCCAATGCCATGAGTAATTGAGGTGATATTCGTAAACACACACTCTATACGGTGGGTGTGTTGTAGCTGAGCGTTTGGTGATGAAACCCTCTCTAAGAGCCAGAGACACCCGAATTCTTCACTTCAAAGAAACTCCAAATTCTCTAGTCTTCCCTGAGGGAAGCGCCGAGAGTTGAACCGGATCTGTGGCGTACAAAAGATCTGACTTTTAACATGCTTAGTGTAATAAGATTACAGGCAGAGAGTGAGGAGCAAACCTTTTCCCCCACTCAGAAAGAGAGTAATTAATAGATATAGATAATCTTCTCCTCCCTTGGGCCGTTTTTAAGAGCCAGACTTGTTTTTGTTGTCTTAATGAAGTTGGTTTATGTCTTTTTTTGCTTTGTAAAGATCATAAGCATAAGCCTGAGAAACCGGCAGAGGCGGGAAAAAAGGAAAAACTTCTGGTAATTAGAAGTGTTACTTCTCAGGGCTGAAAACACTTTGAAGACGGAAGAGGAAAAGCGCCAAAAAGCAGCATTGTTTCTGAACGTCTTTCTCTCTTTCTTTCCGTCTGAAGTCTGGAGTACCCAGCCGCATCAGTGATTTGCGTCTATGAGTTCGAGTGCTCTTTTTGAGTTTCCCTTTCTGAAATATGTGTCCTTCATTACCACATCTGGTGGCACTGAGGGGGAAGTCAGAAAGAGAGCGAGGACAAGAAAAAGAACAGTCTAGAATGCTGTAGTCAAGACCAGCTTGGTCGAATCCAAGACAAATCCAAGACTGTGACTGGCTTAGTTGGAGTTAAGATTGAGTCTAAAGGAAGTCAAGACCAAGTCAAGTTTGAGAGCCTTTTCAAGGCAACACTTTAACTAGCCTTTGACTCCTTCTATGCAAAAATTTTTTTGCAGCTTTCCCTGTAGATTCTGGATGATGGACTTAGCAGTTTTTACTTGTTTGAATAAAATTGTATAGTCATATAATTTATTCTATGTTTATGCAGTTCTGTGTCAATGCATTATGGTGACAGTAACCTTTTAGTGGGGAGTTTTGTGAGATTTATGCATTGATAAGCTTTCAAATGTGTGGTTCCATAGCTCAGTGGTTAGAGCACTGGCCTTGTAAACCAGTAGCTGTGAGTTCAGTCCCCACTGGGGTCTTCTGGTAGCTTTGACGTCATGGTGGCCGATCGGTTAAGGTGTTGGACACGAAATCCAATGTTGGTTTCCCTGCACAGGTTGAAATCCTGCTTGTGACAATAAATTTTGGGCAGTGGTGGCCTAGCGCTTAGGATCTTGCCCTTGTGAACTGAAGATCACAGGTTCCATTCCCGACCTGGGTACCACAGATGTGCTCTTGAGCAAGCTACCGTCCCGCTACACTGTTCCTCCGGCGTGTCTCCTAGGTCACTTCTGATGGGTTAAATGCACTTGAATGTGTTCGCAATGACAAATAAGTCACTTACTGAGTGTAAAGATGATGGTAAATTGAGTGTAATATTGAACTGTCATAAACTTCTTTTGTTACATGGAGAGTTAGAACATTTCAAATCACACTGGTGTGATGCACTGAAGGATTAATAAAAAGAAAATATTAATAAACAGTGGGGGCCTGGGTGATGCACTGCCAAAGGCAAAAAGCAGGGGATATTTCTATCCCATTCTATGACAGTGTAACACTTGCCGTGACTGCTCTGGGCAGTTTCCCTTGCCTCTGAACATCATAGTCCAATTGGGGTACCGCCCCCTTTCAGTTGATTTCAGTCTGGTTGAAAGGCGTCCAGGTTGCTCTGACACACTCTCATTTGAAGGCCATTTTTAGACATTGCAGTGTAGTCTGTATGGGTTACGGGTGGGCGTGCACTAACATGATTTCATTATATGTAAACTGTATGTAGGGATAGCTGGGGGAGCCAGCTGTTGTGTTGCCACCTAGTGGTCACTGACTGTATTGCTTTGTGGGGCATCCATTGCCTAAACGTTAGAGAAGTGGGACCAAAGGATTGCTGGTTTGAATCCCTGGGCTAGAAGAAACATCCCAGGCTGAAGTGCCTTTAAGCAAGGTACCCAAACCCCATCTGCTCCCTAGGCATTGCGGCTGTATGACTGCCCACTGCTCCAGGTGTGTGTGCTAACTACTGACAGCTCTCATTGTGTGTGTGCTCACTGCTCTGGCTAGGTAAAAATGCTGAGACCAATTTCCCCTCGTATATGAAATATTATTCAATGTAATGTGACAATTTCTTGTTAGATTGCTGTTCATGCCAGTACCAATTGAATGTTACAGAATTGGCAGTAAGTGTTCTCCACCAAACAAGTTGCTGTGCATTGGTGCTTCAAGTGACTTAAGGAACATACATGCTCACCTTTACCCTCCTAGTTTTGGTGGTATTTACATTTACATTTACATTTATTCATTTGGCTGGTTTTAGCGACTTCCAGGACAGAGGAAACAATCAAGCGTTCGCGTTGCATAGAGTAACACTGAGGTGGTGCCACAAGAAGACCAACGCATTTCTTGTAGTTGTACAATAAATAACAAACGCAACTGCTATAATACATACATACGCCAAGTGCTTATACTGCTACAGATAGCAACTGCTGCAATAAATACATACGCCAAGTTCTTATACTACTAAAGAGAGCAACTTCAATAAATACATACATACGCCAAGTGCTCACACTAACCACAGAGAACCAATACAACATTGGATACATGTGCCAGGTGCTCACAAAAAACTACTACAATATAATGGTTGACAAGTGCTAAAGAAAAACTACAATAAAGACAAATAAAGAGTAAAACATTATTTTCTGGATGACATCTGGTTGGTTATCGGGAAGCAATAGATCATATGTGACCACTAGGCTTATGTGCTGAAGTGGGTGCAGAACACTTGAGTCTTGAGTCGCTTTTTGAATGTTGAGAGAGACTCAGCTGATCTTGTGACACTGGGCAGCTCATTCCACCATTGAGGAACAATGAAGGAGAAGAGTCTGAAATGGTTCTTGATTCCACAAGGTCCCACTTTGGTCCCACTTCCCACTTGATTGTGGGCAGTGGTGGCCCAGTGGTTAGGACACTGCCTCGAGTTCGAGTCCCGGCCCGGGCACTACTGAGGTACCCTTGAGCAAGGTACCCCGGGCGCTGTTGATAGCTGCCCACTGCTCCACGTGTGCACGTGTAATGGGTTAAATGCAGAGGTTGCATTTCGTTGTGGTGCTTGAGTGTGTTCACAATGATAAATAGTCACTTCACTTCACGAGGGGATGGAATCTCCAGCCGCTGAGCTGAGTGACCTGGTGGGTGTGTATGTCTGGATGAGTGATTTCATGTAGCCGGGAGCTGATCCATCGATGATCTTGTAGGTGAGCATTGTGTGATTGGGGTAGATCTAGCTAGTGGGTTGATCTGAAGATGACTGGAGATAAAAAGTAACAATAACAGCATATGCAGAAATACATTAAACCTAACAAATAAATAGAAATATTGGGTAATACTTTACATTAGGGTAGCGTTTCTAGTGTTTCACTATGTACATAAGTCTTTCATGACACCCTAGGAAGTGAAATGACAGTGGACGCTTGTTGGAATAAACCTTTAGAAATGTTAATGTAGGTTAATGTCAGCTGTCATAAAAGGTTTATGTACATGTCATGTAACCTCATTAATGTTACCCTACAGTAAAGTGTTACCAAATATTGCACTAACATTAGTAGATAAATTTCATATTTAATTTTTGTCCCTGTATAGAATGTATAAATTTATGTATATAGGAAAATGTTAAATGTGAATTCATATGTGTTAAATACTGTCTAACAGCTTCATGTGCAGAAAAAACAAAGCCAGACCTTTAGAAAAAAACATCCCACTGATGAACTTGGTTTTGAGGGTGAAGCTATAAAGATGTACATCAATCAGCCATAACATTAACACCACTGACAGGTCAAGTGAATAACATTGATTATATGATTATTTTATTACAATGGCACCAGGAGGTGGGATTATATGTTTTTCAGGTTGATGTGCTGAAAGCAGAAAAAGTGTTGCAGAAATTAGCAGAAGGATCTAAGCTACTCTGAGAAGAGCTTTTTTGTGACGTCTAGATGAGTCAGAGATATCCAGAACAGCAGGTATTGTGAAGTGTTCCAGGTATGCAGTGGTTAGCACCTACCAAAAAATGATCCAAGTAAGGACAACTGATGAATTGGGTCATGGGCACCCAAGGCTCACTGATGCATGTGGGGAGTGAAGGCTAGCCTGTCTGGTCCAATACTACAGATGAGCTACTGTGGTGTAAAAAGTAATGCTGACTCCTCTGATAGAAAGGGGTCAGAACACACAGTGCACCACATTCAGGGCTGTTTCAGCAGCAGGAGGGATCTACTCAACATTAGGCAGGTGGTGTCAATGTTATGGCTGATCGGTGTATAGCTCTGGAATCTGGCTTGTCTTCACACTTAACCTCTTAATTTCCCAGTACTGCTTCTGTGTACAAAGTGCACGTGAAAGGGACTCTACCCAGACGCAACATAAAGATAACACATACAGAAAAAGGTGCAGACATAATAAACATAGATAGTCACACAGAAATGCACACGAGCATGCACATTTCAAGTGTTGCAGCACTGTGTGATTGCTTCTGACTCCCTCCACTAACAGATGCACAGTCCACGAACCTTGCTGTGTGCTGTCGAAGCGCTCCACTTTATCTGCTCGTCAGAATATCGGCCCAATTTGTGCTCCTTTATGTGTTAAACACACACTCATGCACCAGTGCCTGATGAAGGCAGCCTGGGACTGACGCTGCTGTTTGATGATGGTTGAAGTTGCACCTTAACAAGGCCTGGAGTGAGTAGCACACACACACACACACACACATACACTCCGCTGCATGATTAACACACCTCAGCCACATCCAAGTGCGTTCACATTTCATTTTCCTCCTTTTCTTTCAACTGGCAGCTGTCAGGAACTTCTCGCCGCAACACAGAAACTTAAATCGCGGTCACAAGTGCTTTATCCCAAAAAACACAGAAAAAACGAGCTGTCACTTTTCTCTTTCTGCACTTTTTGTAGCAAATACAGAAAGCTTTCTGCTTTATCAGGAAGAAAAACTAGTTCAGTAGCCTATATAAGAGAAAAGATGAAACAGTTAGCATTTTCCTCTTAAGAAAGAGGAAGTGAAAGGGAGGAAACTTGAGAAGAAGTTGAAGGTGCAACGTTTTGATCGTTTCGGTCCATCAAGGCGAGACGTTTTTGATGCCTTGGCGTCCTCAAAGTGTCGCAGAGTCTCTTTGTCATCACCGAAGGCGTCGATTAAAGGCCGGGCATCATTAATTCATTTGCGAGACTCCGTGAGAGCAGTAGCAGGGGGTACAAACTTTCAAACGGTGAACGTTCCTGCGTTTCTCATCAGATTTGTTGCCTGATGAAGTCAGCTCTTCTCACAGAAAAGCTGCGGTGTGTGGCAGTTTTCTCTTCACGTCCCGTTTGGAAATGAAAGCGACAAGTCTGGAGTTGAAAGTTTTGTCTAATGACTGTTTGATGGTGAGATTAGCTGTGTTTTTCTCTCTTTCTTTTTTGATCCTTTGATCTGCCAGAAAAGCAAGACTGCAAGGCCAGCGAGATTGGGCCTTAGTTTACTCACACACACTCACACAAACATCCTGTCTTTGTAGGTTATATTCATTGCAATACTGTAGATGATTAATCATATAAAAATCAGAGGCAGAATTTTTCAGTAGGGAAAATGGGAAGATGGGGAGGGGTGAAATATTGTGTGAAATATAACAATTAACACACACACATATACTATATATATATATGGTATGTACCGTCATTAAAAGATTCAGAGAATTTGAAGAAATGGACAAGGCCAGACACCCATACTGGATGGATGTGATCCTCAGGTCTTTGGGCCCAACAAATCATTGCTGCATCCACAAATGCAAGTTATTGTGCAAAAAAGAAACAGTTTATATAAATATGTTCCAGAAACTTTGAGGAGATGCTAGGTTTGGAGCACCATATGCTGCAATCCAGACAGTCTTTTTCAGAGAATGCCTGCAGTCCAGACCTCTCACTCATTAAAAGCATTTGGCACGTTATGAAATGTAAAATGTGACAAAGGAGAGTCTGGACTGTTGCACCTGACATCTGTATAAGGACAACATTTCACTTTGAAATCTTCAGCAATTGGTCTCCTCAATTTCCAGACATTTACAGAGTGTTAAGAGAGGCGGTGATGCAACGCATGGGTAAATATATCCCTGTTTTTTCCCTCAGAAAAGGGAAACAGGCCTGTAAGTTCACAAAATTATATTTTTTGTTTAGCATTTGTTAGGTCAAAAGTTTACATTCAGTAAAACTCAAAATATTGCGTAATCCAGGGTTATGTACTTTTTCAAAGTTGAAATTCTTTTGCACCATTTTCTCACAGTGCAAACATGATCTGAACACAGACTGCATGGGTTGTCCTTCCTTGGAGCATCCCTTTGTAAGTACTAACCACTGCATACTAGACCTGGAGATGCTCTGAACCAGTTGTCTAACAATTACAGTTTGGCTTCAGATCGATTTCCATTTATCGATTTCCAACAGCTGTTCACTCGCTGCCACTGGGATGGGAGCAGTAAATGTTATTCCTTTCACCTGTCAGTGGTTTTAATGTTGTGGCTGATCAGTGTATAGTATATCTAAGTTTAAGGCTATTATTCAATAGGGTGTTATAGAGTCTTGTTCAGTATGGCTCCCACTCAGCATAACGTCCTTATCTAACTGGAGATTTACTGTCCCCAAATAACATAAATACATGCCTACACACAAACACACACACAAGCAAGCATGCACATCATCAGATTGTTAGTGTTTGTCTCAGGCCTTAGATAAGCTTCAGTTTCTGATTGTGTTTGTCCAAAAGCTTTCAGGAGCTGTTTCAACTACCTGACCAAGACGATGATGTGCAGACGCTTTGTTCTAGCAAAGTCTTTTTCAGCTTCGAAGAACTTTTTAACAGTTTTCTCATCCTTTTCCTTTTCTGTTCTTTCTTTATAACTGGCGAGATGAAGATGGGTAGGACAAAGAGAAAGAAAGGAGCGCTGGCTTGGAGAAGCTTTTGACGAGGACTTCTAAAGTCCCTGGAGTTCTGACTTTTTCTCTGTGCTCCTGACTATAAGCGGCTCCCTTAAATCACCACTGAAATGGCCCATATATCAAATACAACCTGCGAAGCCTTTCAACTTACACTGCCGTTTGAAAATATTGTTCTTCGCAGGCTTTCTCTACACTTTCCCTCCGAGCGTTAAAAAAAGTTACATCGTTCTGCCTTTTATCTGTTTCTTACTGTTTCACAATCTGAAGGACAGTGGGGAGGGGTCAGAGCTCTAATCTGCTTTAGACATTATGTATATCAAACCAGTTTTTCTCTCTTGCACACACTCTCTCTTTCTCGTCATTAGCTTCAGTGTTGCTTGACAAAGCCCACCTTCAAAGTGCATTTACAGCCAGAATAAAACTTAAAGAATTTACAGTTCATGTGCTCGTAAAGTTTCCTACCTCACTGTCCATATCTAGCACTGTTTAAACTAGAGGAATAGTTTCAAAGTACAGCTGAACCAGGCATGTTCGAAAGCTTTTACTCCAAACAACACTCATAACTGCGTAGTTCACACATACGTTGCATTGCTTAAAAATTCCAACTACTCGCTAAATGTTCACCAGTGCCTCTGTTTATCCTTCTCTATACGGGTCAAACTTATATCCAAACTGCACTATCGAGTGTAGCCCATAAGAATTTTTTGTCCTTATGCTCTTAAATCCTTTTTTGAGTCTGGGTTCCTCTTAGGGATTCTGCCTCAACCTCTTAGAGAGTTCTTCATTTTGAATGTTGGGTCCTCTCAGTGGTTCTGCCTCATGTTCTTAGAGATTTTCTCCTTTTGAATGATGGCTCCTCTCAGTGCCTCTGCCTCATGCTCTTAGAGAGTTCCTGCTTTTGGAGTCTGTGTTCCTTGTAGGGGTTCTGCCTCATGTTCTTAGAGAGTTCCTCCTATTGAATGTTGGGTCCTCTCAGTGGTTCTGCCTCATGCTCTTAGAGAGTTCTTCATTTTGAATGTTGGCTCCTCTCAATGGTTCTCCCTCATGTTCTTAGAGATTTTCTCCTTTTGAGTCTTGGCTCCTCTCAGTGCCTCTGCCTCATGCTCTTAAAGAGTTCCTCCTATTGAATGTTGGCTCCTCTCAGTGGTTCTCCCTCATGTTCTTAGAGATGTTCTCCTTTTGAGTCTTGGCTCCTCTCAGTGCCTCTGCCTCATGTTCTTAGAGAGTTCCTCCTATTGAATGTTGGGTCCTCTCAGTGGTTCTGCCTCACGCTCTTAGAGAGTTTTTCCTTTTGAGTCTTGAGAATTTCTAGAGTGGCTCCATAAGTAAAGGGTCCAGATATAGAGCTTATTCTGTTTACCATCTGGCACAAACCCACTGGCTAGGCCACTGCTCATATTCAAAGTCAATAAAGGCCTAGGGTGATGTTTTTCCCACCCCAAATTGCTCCCACCCACTAGAAGTCAGAAGGTGATTCATTGATTTCCCTTCTGCCTTATTTTGGGGGTAAATGTGAAATGGTAGGACTTCTGTCCAGTTCCTGACGGGAGCCCTCCCTTTCATCCACACTGACACCACAGAAAAAAAATCTGATTTTTCTAACCCTGCTCCTTATAGCCACAAAACAAAAATGAAATAAGAATAGTACTGCAGTACAGTAGAAATCATTGGTGGGCCTGTGGTGGTTCTTTTCCACTGATGGATGGGGTACAGGGGGGCTTGATGATTTGTTTAGCAAGGTGGGCTACAATCATCATAAAGTGCAACTTAATGTGTTTCTAATAAACTAGCCAATAGCTTTAGCTACAAGGTAGGTGATTCTAATAAAGTCTTAAGAATTTCAAAGGTTTTGTATTTGTTTTTCATATTTGCAGATGCATGCTTTTGTATTTTTGTACTTTTTGTCATTTTGAACTTGCCATACCCTACATTTATGAATCTCTATTCATAGATGAAACCTTTCCACTTTGTTTTGTTGTTTTTCCCAGTTCTTCTCTTGTTAATAGCCTTTGTACCCAGTTACATTTTTCCCAGTAATAAACCTCATAACCTGTGCTCAGCCGGGTGATGTCATCCCAGACGCCTCACCTGAGGCTGAATGGGTGTTACATCACCGCTGGCACCAAACTTGTCTGTTAGCTCCACCTCCTGCCCCCCACCCTTGACTTTACTGCTGAAATGAAAGAGCAAACCGCCCTCACAGGTGCTGATCGAGTTTCACCTGAGCCGTGCTCCATACCACCAGACAACACTGCACAGCCGTGGGAATCAAAAGAAAGCAAAGTTTGAGGAAAAACAAGGAGCCACAGAGTCGGCTGGCTTTTGTAGATGTGGGGTTTTGGTGGGTGGGGAGGGGGGAGGTGAACTGGGAGGGTGCCAGGAACAGCCGTAAGCCAGAAACGATGCCGCCGTGGCCAGTAATCTTACAAGACCATTCACAAAAACATAAGACACCCATGTAATGAATAGGGGGAGGGATTGATTTTGGAAAAAGGAAAACAGGTACAGCAGCGTTTCCTGTCCCGCAGGGTGAAAAGGTGCCATGAAAGTGAGGAGGATAAACTATGCCTGTGGAATGCCTTTGAACGACCGAATCCTGCTTCCTTTTCAAAGTGCATGTTCTCCCCAGCAAGTTACAGCAAACCTTTCTCACCCCCTAAGCGACCTGAGATTAAAGGGCCCATAACCTACATTTTTCTTACATTTGTCTTCTCTCTGTGAATTGTTTTTGTAGTCAAAATGTAATGATTTTGGGGTGATTGGAAGTAAGCGTGAATTTAAATGATTAAAGGATTTATTTTAACTAAAGTGACAAACACAACTCAACACAACCAAACAGACTACGAAACAAAAAAAAAACACAAAAGAACAGAAAGACTAACCAAAACTCACAAAGGGTGTTAACAGGACAGGGTATTGCAAAG
Organism: Arnoldichthys spilopterus; assembly: GCA_037974385.1. Taxonomy (NCBI): domain Eukaryota; kingdom Metazoa; phylum Chordata; class Actinopteri; order Characiformes; family Lepidarchidae; genus Arnoldichthys; species Arnoldichthys spilopterus. The sequence continues at coordinate 90,830 of JBBPDA010000119.1, read as the reverse complement.
CAGGGTCAGGATCTTCAGGAAACATTTAACTGCAGACATTCAAAAAACAACAAGCAAAAATCCAACATGGAAAAGATACAACACTAACCCACAAGGACTGAAACAAACACAGGGGTATATAAGGGGAACAGGAAATGAGGAACACCTGACAGGAAACACAGAACAGCTGACAAGGGCGGAGACAAGGCGGGGCAACGATCACATGACATAATTCACACAGACTAGACTAACAGAACACAGAGACATGGATCAGACAACACTACATTTCTTACACAAAACATGATATTTGATCATTAAAAATGTTCTTTATTAAACAGGCTATTTGTACGATTCCTTTTCATATGTAAATAAGCTCTGTTCTGATTGGCTGCCCTGTATTATGCCTTATTCAATAGTCTTGACTTAAACACTCTTTATAACATTAGCATGAATGCATAGGGTTTAGCTGCTGCAAGCTAAATAGGAAGAAATATTCTCATGCTTTTGTTTTTAAAGTGAGAGACTTTAAAATCACTCTCACCCATTAAGATTAATGTGCATAAATGAATGAACGAATTTCCTGATTGATAAATGATTGCATAAATGAATAAATGATTCCAGCTGAACTTCTTAAACAGGAATGTTTGGGTTTATCAGACGTGCTTGACATATTTTACCTCATGTGTCCGTAATAAATATGTATTCACAAGCTTCTGTGTTATCTTAAGTACACAATGTCACTGATAAAGTGTTTCTGTTGTTCGCAGGTGCTGCGTGTTAAGTCCTGACTAGAAGATGGATTGCAGGGCTGCAGTGGCTGGTGGGAATGGTAAGTGAAGGCTGGGATTCTGCTAGTTATATTAGTAGTGGCTTGAGCTCACAGAAAGTGAGCTGTGGTTGTAATGAATGAGGACTGTTTTGGTGCATAAATTAATTACCTTGATCACCCCATATCTGTAACACACAGCTAGAAAACTGTTACACCAGTGCTGGGAAAATGAATGAATGAAAGATTTCCTGCAATCTGAACAGCACTTAAAATAAGACTTCCTAGTCAGATTTAAGCTGCATTTGTAGTTCAGACCTGATTTTAAAACTCTGGATTTTGATTTCTGTGATCAGTCGCGTCAAATGTCTTGTAGCTTTCGTAACTGGCAGATGGTGGTTCCTGACATTAGAATTTGTCTCAAGAAAAGTGCATCATATTACAGCATATTACAGCATATTCACAGTGGTTCACAGTTATTTCTAGTAACTGTTTGTAAATTAATGGTAGAGCCCATTAACCTGATTTTGTGTATAAACTACATAACCAGTAATCTTTTAGGAGGGGGTGTGGTTTTTGAAGCATGTCGATGTGAAAGATGTGTTGACTTGAGAGGCATAAATTTCATTGACCAGAGGGATGCTTTTTTTAAATTTTGCTAACAAGGGAGATGCCCAACACCCCCACCCCTCCTAATATGGTTTTCAAAACAGGCAGATTTGTTGACAAGTTTTCATTGGCCACTGTGTGTGTGTGTGTGTGTTGGGGTGGGTGATATAAAGGTTTTGTCATTGAAGGGGTATGTTTTGATTTCAGTGATGAGGCTGATGCTTAGTTAACAAACCACCCCACCAAATCCACTGCTGTATGTAACCCTACATAAACTCTTACAGAGGCTTATTCCAGTATATGTCAGATGTCATGAAGGCTAAAGCTTTTGCCCATTACAGTGTCAGACAGTGCTATGACAAAAATGCTTGTTAGAATAAGTCTTTACAAATCTACATCTACAAATTAGGTGTATGTCACTTGGCTTATGTAGTCGTTGTGTAGCCTTATGAACATGGCCCTCCAATAAAGCGGTGCAGATTTTTGCATGCCATGTCTCCCTTCTGCTGAGCACTATTCTCTAAATCATGCCATGTGCTTATATGAACTATCAAACACTATCAAGTCACATATAATGATCATCATGTTGTTTAATTAGTTTCTACATGAGAGAATGTGTGTATTTAGTGATACAGACCTAAAGTTTGATCGACAATCATCATGGTCAACCTATACCCTAAAAACTGCTTCCCTTCTTCCATGACCAGATCCCCCATCATTGGGGCTTCCTTATAACCTATCTCAGGCTAAATCAGATACAACAGACCATCTCCATGTGCTTCATGAAGTGAAAGTGACCCTTTGGCATTGTGAACACACTCCAGCACCACAAAGAAATGTGACCTCTGCATTTAACCCATCACACATGCACACATGGAGCAGCAGGCAGCTATCAACAGCACCCAGGGAGCAGTGCAGTGGAACAGTACCTTGCTCAAGTGGAGCTTCATATGCTTATGCTAGATATATTGCTCCAATCTATAAGATTTTAGCTGATGCTGTCACTATAAACTGAAAAAAAAGAAAAGTTTTTTTCCTTTTGGTTGTTTTTGCTGTCATCCAGAAGAGGATCAGTTCCCCTTTTGAGCCTTGGTTTCTCCCAAAGTTCCTACGGCCCACCTCTGTTGCCTTTGGCTTGCTCATTAGGGGCTTGGACCTGAATTCTGTAAAGTTGCTTGGTGACAATGTCAGTTGTAAAAAGCGCTATATAAATAAAACTGACTTGACAGACCAGATTAATGAAGCAACTGTAGTGCCATCAGGCCTCTCCCAAACCCCCAATAGCATTTGAGAAACAACACTTTCTCAATTCTCAGTCTCTTCTGATGGCAAAACTTCTTCAACTTTGTTAAGTTTTGCTCCTACGTTTCCATGAGTTTGCCTGAGTTGGTTCTTATGAATCTGCAGTCATGCGATTGTGTCGAAGTGTTGGTGGATGTGGGCAGCTGTGGGCAACTCCTACACTCCTAAACTATGTCACGTATTAGCTGTTTCACACAGAACAATGCTCCTGGAGTGCTCATGAGTTGTACTTACTCATTAGGTGCTGTGCTGTTTGCTAGCGTGGGTCTTGTTTTCTGTTTCTTTTTTTTTTTTTTTAAATAAAAATTCTGGGCCTGCTGTTTGGGAATTGAGGCAATGCATAGACCTTGACCTGAATGTCCAAGCAGGAAACCACATTGGGATCTGGAGCTCAACAGAATCTAGCAAACACAGCTTTCACTTTGAGAGGTGCCAGTAGAAGAACTGCCAGTGGTGGACATTAGCTGGAGGGAGATCTGGGGGTCAGTACCTAAAGCTCAGTTATACTGTAACTCCTACTGTATTCTGTGCTTAGAGAGAAAAAATATTATAAGGACAAAAATAGGAACAGATGTACTCTTAATATTCCTAGAGAAGAACCTATTGCCCAAATACATTAAGTGTGTGGTAAAGTCAATTTATGATTTGGTTAAATAGACAATTCAGGGCTCATGGTTCGATACGCTCACAATATATTCAACAAAGTAAATGTGGAGGCAAATTAACATGTCACAGTTCAGATTTATACATTCTAAGGCATGTACATTTTCAAAAAAAGGCTGTTTTTGCAACATTATTTTTTTAAACTTTAAACTACTCTGCAGACTCTAGGAGTTTAACAATATTTACGATACTGAGTTCACCATTTAGCATTTCCACAATATTTAAAAATGAAATTTGGGGACAATAAGCACTGTGACATGAAAGTGAAGTGAAAGTGACTATTTGAAATTGCGAACAGCACAACAAAATGTGACCTCTGCATTTACATGGACCCGTGGAGCAGTGGGAAGCTATTAACAGTTGTGTTCAGTTGTGGCACAATTTACTAATGAAACTAGAGCTGGAAGGCAAGAAGGGTTCTGTATGACATTAATGAGCTTGACTGGGCTGTTGTTTTGTGTTGAACACTATAAACAATAAGTAACATCAGAAATCATCATTAATAGAATGCTTATTATCACATTTCTGCATTGCAATATCACAGTAATTCAATGCATTGTTACACCCTTAATATACACACATGCGTACAGAAATGCATAAATGATATCCAGAATACAACTCTGCCTAAAGCTCCTATGAGGGTTGTTTGATTAAGGACGAGGGTGAGTGTTTTGGTTCATGGGCATTTGGGGTCAACCATCAGTGTGATGTTTTTTTGGCAGTAAAACCAATATAACCCACAGCTGCCCGGCCCAGACTGACCAGCCTGCTGGAGCATGGAGAGCCCAGTTGGTGACGAGGCTTTTGATCTGATTCCTTCTCTTTCATGGGGATAAACAAATACTTTTCCATCTCTCTCACACATAGAGGCACACACACACACACATACACACATGCACACACAGCTGGCCGGGTCCAACTTCCTCTTTTTTCTTCCTGACTGATGCCCCTTATCACGGTAATTACAGTAATCTAATGACCCCCTCCAGCTCGGACAGGAAGCTGGAGAGAGCAAGAGAAAGGAGAGAGGAGAGAGGGCGAGCGAGACAAGAGAGGAGAGAGTGTGGGAGAAGTGAAGCGTGTCTCCAGCTTGAGGAGGACAGGGACGAGAACAAGAGTAGGAGGAGAGAAAGTGGAGCTCCGACACTCATCAGCAGCGAAGCTAAACTTTGAGAAAAATCTCATTTACAAAAGCACTAATTACATTCACACGCTGCTGGCGGACGTTCTCACACTCTCCCGCTGGATTTGTGGTGTTTGGAGGAAAAGTGTAAAAGTTAAAGTTTGGCAAAGTTTTGGGTTTTAGTTATGACTACAATTGTTAAATGTAAATATTATTCCAAAATTCTTGAAATTGATATGTTAGAAGCAGGAAAAATCTGTGAGCGTAGTGATTTGAGGGCACAAACTTTGGCGAGACTACTTGGTTAGATATTGCCCAAAACGTCTTGTGGTGGGTTCCCAGTATGCAGTGATTAGTGCATACCAAGAGTGATCCAAGGATGGGGAACCAGTGAACCAACAAGAGGATCATGGGTGACCAAGGCTCACTGATGCGGATGGGGAGCAAAGACTAGCCCTGTATTGTTCGATCCCTCAAAAAAAAACTACTGTGGTTTAAAAAGTGAATGGTGACTCTGAGAGAAAGGGGTCAGAACACACATTGCACCACAGTCAAATCAGTTCTGGGGGATGAGGGGGACCTACATAATATTAGGCAGGTGGTTTTAATGTTATGGCTAATTGGGGCAACCCTGAAGAAACATTTATAAAGGCTTATTCCAGTAAGTGTCAGTTGCTATGTAGGTTCATTTCAGCTGCCATGAAAGGCTTACTCAGTGGTCATGAGTGGGGTTACGGATGACAGCCTGTAATAAAGTATTTATTTTAAAAATCAATCCATTTATTGATTACAAAAGTAATAACTGGTTGCCGCTAAAAGCTAGAGCTCTTCAGGGCATAGGGTGGTCAGTAGTGATCTGATGAGTTTGATACTGAGGGAATGGGGCAGTTCCATCATGACCTATACTCTCTCTCCCACTCTCTCTCTTTCACACATAGACACTCTCTCTTCACACTCTCTGTATAAACTCATTACTGCAGGTGTGAAAGTGTAAACACACTGGTGTAAATTCTAACATGTGCAACACCTCGTCACATGTGGTGACCTTCCCCCACCAGCTGTTTGATCTTTACTGACTTTTACAAGCATCATTATCATAACATCTCTGTCGTAACGAATCCTCCTATCTCTGAAAGGCTAACTTTATAGGAGATTATAGGCATTCAGAACCTTTGATGTGCACTACCATTGCCTGGAATTGATTTGCCTGCAGATCCGAGTGTAAAATGACCCTGACATGTGAGCCCTGTGGAACCTCGCAGCTTTCAGATCATTAACAGAAAACTAGGAAGCTGTAAATAACAATGAAGAAATGATCCAGAATGATCTTCATGGCAGAACATGGAAAATGAAGCTGTATTAAAATTATCATTCAGTAGCTCCATACAAAAAGTAGATAGTCTCAGTATATTAATTATCCATTAATGACTTCTTGTTCTCAGAATGCTTGAAAAAATGAATAAAACTACAAAAATACATATTTTAGTCATTTTTAACATGTTTAATTATATACACGGTTTGGTACTGTGTAAATAGTACAAAGACGTTAATGTGAGCACTGAGTGTCTTTCTGCAGCAAACACGTTACACATTATAATCATTGAAACAAACAAGAAAGCAGTGAAAAGAATGAAGATGAGCTGTTGTGTGTAAACAGTAGTAGATACTGTGCGAGCTGGTCTTTGTTACCTCCAGCCATTGCATGGATGTGTGCAGCTCCATCAGCTGCACCTGATTTCATCTAATGAAGGACTGATTTAGCCCAAAAGCAGTTTTGTGATGGGAACTACAAGTACTACTGGGCTTCCATAAGAACTCCAGGAATGGTTACGCCAACACTGACAAACTTAAACAATATTTTTTACAATATAAATGTTTTTTCTGTGTTTATTCTAATATTAGTGGGTTTTCTGAGAGAGAAAATATTTCCTGCCTAGATATATAAATATATAAACTGAAAAAAAGAGATTTTTCTCATGACAATGCTTATAAAAACAGATAATGAATGAAAGGTAATAAAACACAATTTAAAGAAAAGAGTAACATTGCAAGATAGTATAAAACAATGAAAAGATATATTAAAAAAAATAAAATAATCTAATATTTTCTGACCAAGAATATTTGAATTTTTGAGAAAACTGGGTGACAGGAACAAACGTAGCAGTGGTGCTGTCGGCAAGCGTTTTTTCTTTTCTTTTTTCTTTTCCTTTCAAAATGTTTATATCTATTTATTTACTTTTCCGATTGTCTTCCACACGATACATCAGTTTCATATCGAGATTAAAGGAACAAAGCGCACGTCTGCTGGTCCCTACATCAGTTGCGCCTCTCTTTATCTGCTCTTGTTTATTTCGGTGGGAATATTTTTTTTTTCTCTCTTTTTTCCTAGCTCCTAGTCTTCAAGGCTGGCTCTGAGATAGGTGCTCAGCAGAGGGCTAGCTTTGTTCTCTCCGCGTTCCACCTCACTCTCTGAAGTGGTTTTGAAAGTTGGCGCCTCTGCACGGCTGCAAAAAGCCTGACATGAGCTTCCATCCCACGATACGAACCCGTCTAATCTCAAAGCATTGCTCTCTCTCTTTCTCTCTCTCTCTCTCTCTCTCTCTTTCTCTCTTTCTCTGTCAAAAAAGAGGAAACGGTCTCTGGAGAAGGAGATTTCAGACTGGTCTGAAGGGGGTCAAAGGCTGTTGCCCTTTCCCTCTTTCTTGCTCGGCGCACATTGAAGTGTTTCTTCTTCTTAACTAAACACCCTCATGCAAAGGCCAAACACTGTCTTTACTGATATGACAGGTAGGCTCGTTTCTCCATCAGCACAGTAACACAAGCAGTGTGTGTGAGAGAGAGCTCCATACACAGTTCTGTTTCTTTCCGAAACTTCTGCGCTTTGACACACTAATACTACATTTGGTATCCTGCATTATTGTAACAAAAGTTATGAATTATTTAATAACAACAGTGCAGATTGATGAAGCATATAAACAGCTCTGCCTCTAAAACCTTGTTGTACAATTTTCCAGTTTTTACTGTGATTTAAGTAGTTTGATTACAGTGAATAACCTTAAATGATACATTTCATACATTACATAATTCAACAGTAGATTCAGTACATAGAGAGCAGCACAGTCTGCAAACTTAAACTCCATCCAGCTGGTTTGGGATCAACTGGACACAAGTAGGTAAAGTAAAACTGTTAAAGTCGGGCATTGCTATGTATACTTTGCATTAACTTCTACTGCTTGGTTTATTTCCTATACTTTAGAAAAGCTGTAAGTTAGCCAAGCCCTTCACTACTGAACAATGATTTTTTTTATTTTTGGTGAATGTTATTTTGACAGTTTACCATTTAAGGTTATTCTAAAACTGAGTGTTCTAAGTGTTTTGACTGGTAGTGTATATGTATTTATGTTGCAATACCTTAAAGCCACTGCAGGCCATGTATTACTGTAACAGTGGTGAACAGTGGTTTTTATTCATTTCTAGTTAACTCATCAGCCTCAATGTCTGAGCACTACCTCTGCAGTTGGAGGCATTCTGGTTATAAGTTTTATCTTAAATGTATCATTCTAGCCGTTAATTTTAGGAGAAAATCTTCCAGGATTTTATTTTACTAGAACATTATTTTGGATACTGAATTCAGTATAACTTTATTCTGCATAGTAATTTTAAAAGAACTTTAATTTTTATATTATTTTTATTAGAATATTGGTTTTACTATTATTTTTCAGTAGAACCCCTTTCTGGATATTAAATTTAATAGAATGTCTATCTGGAAAATAACTTTAGTAGACCTTTTTCTGAATATTAACTTCAGTAGAACATTGTTATTGATATTAACTGTGGTAGAATATTTGTCTGAATATAAGTTTTATTAGAACTTCATACTAGTAAAACCTTAATTTGGATGTTTGCTGTAGTAGGACATTGTTGTGGATATTAACTTTAGTAGAACATTGTTCTAGATATTAGCTTAAGTGTGGCTTTATGCTGGATGTTCTGCTGCTTCCCCGGTTTATTATGGAATGGCCTACTGCTCTGGACACATGTTCTACAGCTTCCTGCTAATTGTGTGAGATGTATGTGACATCACTGACAGTAAAGATCATTGTAAACGTGTTTTTTCCATCAAAGGAATTATATTACTGAAAACAGTGGTTTCAGAATGTTGAAGGGTACACAACCCATAATCCTTTGTGGTCTTGGTTTGTAAACGATGCCACCGGAGGGCGTGTTTTTGGGCCTAATCTTTTCAGAGGCACTTTTGCGCGCCACCTTCTCCTCACGCTCCACATCAAACACCGTCCCGATACATTATTAAAGTCTTAAGCCACCACAAAACACGATTAATAACATTAAAAACGAGCGCCGCAGCCGCAATTAATCTGAAACACTCTTTCAAACACAGACACACACTAATAACCCCCCCCCCAACCCAACCCAAACCACCCCACCCCCCACCCCCCTACGCATCACTAACTAACAGCCCATGAGGTTCTGCTTTGATGATTATGATCATACTGTTCCCTCTGTCGCCCACTATGGATCTGGCGTCAGAATTAAAGTTTACTCTGCTTATTTTCCTCAAATTGGCCCTTTTAACTCTATCCTGTTAAGCGGCCGGAACAGCGCGATCAATGGCTTCTTTCTCCGACTGTAAGAGCGTTAGAGAGCATGTCCAACTTCAAAGCCCGTCTTAACTCCACACTTTAATTGTATATTCGGCTGCTTCTGGCTCCAAAGCCATCTGATTCTGCTGACAACTGTGCTCTTACTCTCTCTCTGTCATCCTCTCATTCTCCATTCTTTCTTTTATTTCACTCTTTTCTCTTCTTCCTCACTTTCTCCGTTCTCTGTTTTCTAATTCTGTTTTACTCCCCCTTTCTCCTGCTTTTTCCTTCCTAGCTCTCTCTTTTACTTACTTTCTCTTTTACTCTTCTTCTCTCTGCCTTCGTTCCTTCACACCCTCCTCTCTTTGGGCTCAGTTGCTTTGTTCTCTTATTTTTATCTCAGTCTCTTTTTCTCTCTCTCACTTTGCCATCCTGTCATGGTCTCTTCTTTCTTTCATTTTACTATGTCTGATCTCCCTTTTTCTCACTTTCTTCATTTTCAGATTCTCTTCGACTTCCTCTTCATTTGATTCTATTTCACTTGCTTTTTCTTGCTTTCTTTCCTTCACACTGCTCTCCTTTTCTCACTTGCTTCATTCTCATATGTTTGTCATTCTCTCTCTTACTCTTCCTCTCTCTCTCTTTATTTCTCCCTTCCTCTCTTTGCTCTCTCTTTACTTGATTGTCTTTTTTTTACTTTCTCTGCTTTCTCTCCTTTATAGAAGATGAAAAGATACAATAGAGAGTAGATAGAGGGATGTGAAAAAGTAGGTTCCCTGGTTTCCCCATTGGGGTATGACAGTTCATGTTGGAGGTACATCAAAATGTCTGGCCTTTACCAACTGTCTAAAGGCTGACTTCTGATTTATACTTCTGTGTAGCCTCTACGCAAAGCCTATGCTACTGCCAACACAAGGGGTTGACCCGGCTGTGAGCATTTATCCAAAAATGGATCGAATGTCGCTAAGGCGAGAGGAGGAAACCCAGCTTTAATCACAAACCATCACCCAAAACAAAACAGAGACCATTGGGAACTGTGTTTGTGTTTTTTACACAAACTGCAAAACTGCAATGGACACCTATCTGAGTGTCAGAGACACTGAGGATCACATTTAGTCTGCCAGTATGATTTGTTGACTGTTTACCACCCCCACTTCATCCCCCAACGAATCCACACCATAACCTGTCATTGTCAACAACAAGCTCAGGTTGGCTGTTCACTAAAAAGCTTGAGTTTGTAAGAGCACAACTGAAAATGTATCGTATAAACCTGGAACTTAATTACAGCATGTTTCCGAATTTGAAAAATAATTAAATCAAAGGAAAACTGTGATTCATAAAATGAAGAGGAAATTTTGCAGACTGGCAACTGTTTCTCGCTCACTGTGTAAACTGAAGCAGACCATGTTAATGCCTTTTGAACAGAAAAGTCAGTTTCCTCCCTTTCACTAAAGTGTGTATTCAGACAACTCTCAGGTGAATCCGATCTGTTCAGCAGAGGCTTCTGCACAAGCAGGAAAACAAAGTGTGCACCGTTATCTCCTTTGTTAGGTTGATACTGTTTTGAGGTGGAAGTAGTAATAACTTTTTCAAGCTTTTGAATGGCTAATATGGTTTTACGATTAGGCTTATATTATCACCTATTGGTTTGCCATGTTTTCGTATTTTTGCTTAAATGAAAGAGGAAATATCTTTGTATGAGTCAAGTAGGTCTGAAAAACTCTGAAATTCATAGAAATGTTGCAGAGATTTTACTTTTCACTCAAACTAAATTGTCTGATAACATAATTTGTGATTTAAAAAATGTGTGTCAAGCATGTTTTACTTCGATGTCTGCTCTGTGCATTTTGTTGCATCTATTTCAAGATGAAAGGGAAAACACTGGTTTGAGTTCAGCTCAATTGCCCTTTATTACGTTAACGTGTAATTACAAATGTTGTTCACATATATAGGCCACTCTGCATATTGCACTGGACTAGTGGGCGGATATTATGAGGACCTGTTTCTGTCCAGCTGTTAAAGCCAATCAGAAAATTCATTCAGTCAAAAATGCTAATGTTGCTAACAATGAATGAAAGGCAATAGTCACAGATTAGCATTATTCACATAGTTTTATGGATGGTTTTAAACTGAATGAATACTAGCTTTCATTCATTCTTAGCAATACTAGCATGGCTGAACTGTTCTTTAAAACACATTAGCTGACTTATGACGACTGGATGCCGGGATATTCTCTCATTTGTGACTTTCTTTCACAGATAATAACTTTATCATTATTGATCAGTGTCCAGAAGACAGCAAGACACTGTAGGTAATCTCTTTCTACTTTTCTGTTTCTTTGGTGTGGCAGTGGTCTGTCTCCTCTGTGGCCGGTGTGTGTGTGTTTTTTTTGTTGTTGTTGTTGTTGTCCTGCAGATTTTTCTCCGTCAGACTGCAGATGAAGGGATAAGCACTTCAAAGCGCTGTGCTAGCAGTTTAACCCCCAGGCTGAAAGTACAAGTGGACAATACACTAATTGAGGGAGGCGACTGATCACAGGGTCTGTTCAAAGCAGGATGCTCATCCTTCCCCCCGATGCAGGCCTACTTAACTTTATTAGCTTTCATGCTCCTGTCCTAGCTTCAATCTCGCATGCCTTTGAACTCCCCAAAATGCGCTGCCTCTCCATGCACTTCGGCTAAAGTCCTATTTACATTTCTGGGAAATGCGGGACGCGTTTATTCTCCTCTTTCTCATGAGTATAGAAAGAAATTTATCTCACATCAATCACATTAATGCTGTATTTCAGCTCATCTTACCATATCTTTGGCAACAGCTGTGTTGATGCAATATAATATCAAAACCTCAACCTTTGCATTTTGTTTGTTTGCTTGATTGTTTCATTGCATCATTTAAAAGTGCTATCTGCTCTTAATATTGAACATTTCACAATGAATGATCCAATAGAAATGTACCAAATTCTGAAAAAAATCTATTAACTGACATTTAATGTTTAAACCATTTAATAGTCATTTTGGAGATTCTTTGTGGAATTAAGAGGAATTCTACTGATTTTTAGAAATTTCAGGGTGGGTTTGGTGTAAAACTTCATTCTAGAGAAATCAGGGTAGTTCACAGTGATGGTGAATGGAACCAGATGTCTGGCTTCTCTAAAAGCTCCTTCACAGAAAGTTCTTACATAAAATGGTAATAAAGATGCAGGAGACACTGTTTTAGCAGAGTTTAAAGAAGCTTAAGGTCTTTTTATCTTGAAGATACACTTTTTTTACTCACAAATAGTCACTTTCACTTTATCTTCACTGGTGGGTTTGGATGGTAAACAAAATGGCTATATTTGTATTGTAGACAGGGCCCGTGGTTCCATTCACCACCACAGTTTACCATTTCACACGAAATCCACTCTGAATTTACACCAAACACACTGAATTAGGCATACATTATTAAAAGTCTGTGGAATTTCTTTTTAATGCAATATTCTTACTCTACTTTAGAGAATACCGTTCTTGCTTCCAGGAATAACTGAATGGCACATACAGCAGATACAGATCTTTGCATGACCTGATAATTATTAAAGGCTCTCACAGGTTATAACGTCAGGTTTGTAAGCCACATGAGTAAATAATTACGCTGTCAGTTGATGTGATCCCTGGAGACATTGTTCACATTTTTGGCTCTAACTGAGAGATAAAATGTGCTTCACACTTACAAACAGATCGTTAGATAGGCTAATTGTGTTAGCCATTTGCTTGTTAAAGAAAGACCTTATCTCAATAGCTCTTTGATGTTCCTACACCTTTATAGCACATGCATTTGCATCAAACTACTCACCTGAGCCTTTTTGAAGAAATTACATTTTTCAGTCCTACTTTATTTTGTGTCCCAATACCTGTGTAGTTACTAAGTAATAGTGCAGCCAAAAACAATGTTATTACTGGTGATGTGTTTACTGTTACAGCTATATTACAGTAGTGTAGATTATGTAATCGTACACATGTATTAACTTCACTTGTACTCATCTTCAATGTTAATGCATGTAATTACATAAGTAAAAATGGCTTCACATGTATTTACACAAGCTGTACTACTGTAACACAACTGTAATAGTGAATATGTCAGTAATTACACTGTTGTTACATGCATTGGTAATGTGCAACTGCACAGTAATTACAGACACAATTTAAAGCAAAGCCATTTTTTAAGGAATATATAATGTTCTGAAGTGTGCTATAATCTGATGTACTTGCATTGATTTTGGAATGTTTTAACTAATCATGGTCAATTATAATGATATTTAGAACACGTGCCCTTGTGTTTTTTGGCTAAAGTAAACATTTCATGCTATTTTTAAATGAAAAAGTTTAAATGTCTATTTTAATGCATTTTAGTCACAGTGTATTTAGTTTAGTGTATTTGTAATAAAAAAATGTTGCAAAAATAATTGAATCTTACCAAATTGTGATGGAATATGTAATTTCCTGATGCAATGAATCATTTCATAAAGAAACATAATCAAATTAAATCATTTGTAAGGTTAAATGTATTCTGTTTTACATTTTGTGAGTCTTTTTCACTTCAGGACCCTCACAATTATCTTATCCAGAGTGAAGAACAGTAAAAAAAAATAACATGTTTCCTTGATTTGAAGTCATTTTTAAGGTCAAGTAGAAAGATTTCTTAGATCCACCCTGAGAAGATCAGAGATCTAGTATCATAATATGAAAGAAAGAAAACTGTGGCCTTAACTACAGCCACATCTTTAGAGGCAAAGGTCAGTAATGAACTTGGTCATCCTTAGTCTCACACATACACAAACATATGCTCACACACACTTGCGGTATGGGGTAGGAACATGTTGGGGAACTTTTTGAAAACTTTGGTGAGCTGTTTCTTCAATCGCTTGCCGTAAGGAAATCAGCTGCATTTGTATTTGTTCTATTGCACAAGACTCAAATTAGCCCCTGGGTAACCTCGTTTTATGACCGCCCTTCAGTAGCTCCTTTCTGCTCCTATTCTCATCCTGTCCTGGGCTTTTCAAACATTTGGGGTCCCTCTGTGAAAATGGCCAGGGCCACTACAAAGGGGTCAGGGAGAGGTCAACATCAAAAAAGGCCGTCCGCTGCTGCTTGACCGCCCTGTCCTCCGCACTGCGGCGAGATAATCGCACAGCCATGAAATGGCCAACAGGTGCGCCCACATAGTGTCTCTTGTGTTAGGAGCTCGTTTTGCTCATAGCGGGCGCTGTCTTTGAGTACACCATGAGAGGTGAGTGTGAATGTGGGTTAACAATGTGTGGTCATAACATATATGGGGGATGAAGGCAATAGTCCAGTGGTCACCAACCTTCCTCCTGGAGAGCTACTATCCCGAAGGTTTCAACTAGAGCTGCACAGGGTATTGTGTGTTAATTGGTATCGTGATTTTGCCCTTTGCACGCATGTTATTGTGCACTAGGACCATTTAGACTCAATGTCTTTGTTTCCAGTGGTGTAAATCAAAGCATCAACATGCTTCAGGAAATACTCCTGCAATATACCATCACCACTATCATTACTAACACTACCACCACTATTTCTACTTTTCACCACTAGTACCATTACTACTACTATTTTTACTGTTTTTTTCACCACTACTCCTACTTCTTTCACCCGTACTTTCACTACTGCTGTATTTTTACCCCTACTACCACTACTGCTGGATCTTTCACCACTACTTTCACCACTACAACTACTTTTTTCACCACTACCACCACTAATAGTATTTTTTTCACCACTACTTTTACTACTTCTGTATTTTTCACCCCTACTCCCACTACTTATGTTTCTTTCACCACTACTACCACCACTACAACTACTTCTTTTATCACTACCACCACTAATACTACTTCTTTTATCACTACCACCACTAATACTACCTCTTTCACCACAACTAACACTAATACAACTTTTTTCACTACTACCTTCACTACTACTGTATTTTTCACCCCTACAACCACTACTAATGTTTCTTTCACCACTACAACTACTTCTTTCACCACTATCACCACTAATGCTACTTCTTTCACCACTACTTACACTTCTTCTTTCACCACTACTAACACTACTACTAGTTTCACCCCTACTACCACTAATATTTCCTTCACTACTACTGATACTACTACAAATTCCTGTTACCTGTTACCTGTTACCTGTTACCACCATTACTTTTAGTTCTACTACAATTAATATTTGTTACTACTAATAATATCAACAGCTAA
>JBBPDA010000119.1:49898-71586 GCA_037974385.1 Arnoldichthys spilopterus | reverse complement strand
CATGCTGCTCGCGCGTGCAGTGAGGTTAAGCCAATGCGAGGACTGGACAGATGATAGTACGTTGCATCCTTTAACTAGGGGTTGGGGGGCTGCATGTTGCTTTGATTCACATATACATGGATTTCTATAAATGTATTACACACTCGTACGCGCGATGCGGTGCAACGCTTGGAAGAGCGGCGGTGCATCAGCGCTGCCTCTCGTCTCTGCTCCAGCCCAGATGCTCGTTTAGTGCGACGCGACGCGTGGAAGAGTGATAGGTGCACGCTGTTTTGCACGCGCGTGCGTAGTGTGTGACGGGTAGGTGGTGGGGGGGGGTGCTTAGCATTAAAGGCTCGCGCCATCTGAATAAACCCCCGTTCCCGTGTTTTTTGTCTTCGCAGAGAGGCTCGTGCTGGCGCCGTCCGTAGACGCACCCGAGCAGGGCGAGCATGAGCCGCGCGCTGGCGGAGCCCGTGGGCGCGAGCTTCCGCGAGGACGCGCCGCGCCCTCCGGTGCCCGGCGAAGAAGGGGAGGGACCGCGGCGCGTGACCACGGACGTCCCGCTCGCGGCCGCCGTTCCCGTCGTGCTCCCGGGCTGCGGCGCCAGCCGGAGGGACGAGGACGGACTCGGCGAGCCCGAAGGCAGCGCCTCTCCGGACTCTCCTCTGGCGCGCTGGACCAAGTCCTTACACCTGCTGCTGGGCGACCAGGACGGCGCGCACCTCTTCAGGACCTTCCTGGAGCGCGAGAAGGGCGAAGACGCGCTGGACTTCTGGTTTGCGTGCAACGGCTTCCGCCAGATGGACCTGAAGGAGGGCAAGACGCAGCGCGTGGCCCGAGCCATCTACAAGAGGTATGTGGAGGCCAGCGGCGTGGTGGCCGAGCAGATGAAGCCAGCCACCAGGAGCTACATTAGGGACAGCATCAAGAAGCAGCGCATCGACTCGGCCATGTTCGACCAGGCGCAAACCGAGATCCAGGCGGCCATGGAGGAGAGAGCCTACCAGGTGTTCCTGGGCTCGGACATCTACCTGGACTACGTGCACTCGGGCTGCGAGAACGCTGCCTATGCCCACCAGAGTAGCCTGGCGGGTCTCAAGGTGATGTGTGGCTACCTGCCACCACTCATTGAGGACAAGGAATGGACCTGCGGGGACCTGAAGGCCAAGGCACTGGCTACAGTCGTGGGGCTTTCGGCCAAGAGCTTGCGGGCCACCGTGAGTCTGAGGACCGCCGAGGGTCCGGAGCGTGGGTGCAGGTAAAACTTTCACGTGGGATGTTACACACACTTTGTCGCCTATGCAGCTCTTCTTCACCTCTGTCAGCACTGCAGGACATATTCATAGTATTTACTCATTCAGTTGTAGTAGTTACTGTATAATAACTATGTAATTACTGAATAATAAACCGTCGCTGAAGAACTTGGTTGAAAAGTATAATGTATTAGACTACTGGTGGATATATTGTCTATATGGGTGTCTTAGACTTTTAATAAGTATGTAATTACTGAATAATAAGACAATAGTTAAAGCGTTTAATAAAGGGCGTAACGTTTACAACATATTAATATTAGTGCTAATCAAACCTTTTTAATAAGGATGTAGTAACTGAATAATAAATCCAACAGCTGAACTCAATAAAGAGGGTAATCATGTTGACTAGTGGAAGATATTTTGGTTATATGGGCGTCTTAGATGTGTAATAAGTATGTAATAACTAAATAAAAAGCCAAAAGTTAAAGAAGTCACTAAAAGCGGGCACTGTTTTAGACTAGCGGTGGATATATTGTCTGTATAAGTGCCATAGACCTTTATTAAGTATGTCATAACTGAATAATAAGACAATCGTTAAAGCGCCTAATTATACAAAACATTAATATTAGTAATAATCTTCCGGTAAATATATTGTCTATATGAGTGCCAATGTCTTTTAATACGTGTGTAATAACTGAATAACAAGCCAACAGTTGAAGAAGTCCCTAAGAGAAGATAATGTTTGACACTAGTCAAGTAAGATATATTAGTTATATGGGCGTCTCAGCTGGTTAATAAGTATGTAATAACTGAATAATAAGCCAATAGTTAAAACAGTAAAAAAAAAAAAAGGATGATGTATGTAATAACAGAATAATAAGACAATAACTGAAGTGCTTGTTAAAAGGGTGACAACAATATTAATATTAGTAATAGTCTACTTTAATAAGTATGTAATAACTGATTAATAAGCCAGAAGTTGGTGAGGTTAATGAAAATGTAATGTATTTGACTACTAGCTTCTTCTTTTTTTTAGCTACGAACCTCCTAAAAATGGTTTTGTATGTCTTGACAGGCAATCATGTATCACAGTCAAAAATATTTGCCCCCTCCCAACCTTATCAAAGCTATCAAAGATATTTGTCACTGTAATGTCACTTTTTTCCTGAGGGATATTGTCAGTGCATACAAAACAGTAGTGAGCATAATTACTACTGTTTAACTGCATAACTGTTTAAGTGCAGCAAAGTGAATCAAATGTAGAATAAATGTCACTGGGTTTATAATTTATTATATATTTTTAATGTGGCATTCATTCCAACTACTTCAAAACTAAAAGCTAAACGTTGTTTTGAATGTCGGGTAACATGAAAGTGTCCCCAGCTGAGTGCGCTGATACATGTAAAGTGGGCGATAATGTTACTATATGGGCTCATGCACATCCTGTGTCAGCTCAAAAGGTAGTTCGTGAGCACAGACACCTCGGAGATCAGTGGTGAAAACACTTTTCTAACTGAATACAACATTTTTCATTATGAATGATATGATCAGCTTAGCACACTGAGCAAGTTTCACAGTTTCTTAGAAATTGCTCAGCCATTTATGCTAAGCTTGCTAACAGTGAATGGAAGCGGGTAGTCAACAGTTACCATTTATTTATTGGTCACAAAGTATACATTTGTGACTGAACTGTTCCTCCACAAAGGACTCCACAAGGCTCTGATGAGCAGGTCAGTGTCATCCGAAAAAAGGGAACGAGATACTTAAAAATATATTGACACAATCTATGTCACAAATAAACTTAAAGTGCCCATAACCTTGTATTTTTATGGTTTTCCCCAATATACCCAAATGAGCTCCCTTGCTGCTTTATAATAGCCTTATTAGAAAAAATGTCTGTGCTGAAACACTCCTTATGACTTTAGCCTGAATGAGTGGGGCTAAATGAGTTCAGGCCAAATAGACGTGTGCAAATGTGTTGACGTTTGTGACATCACAAAGGCAGCAAATTGAAAACAGGCTGTGTTTGCAGCCCATATATGGACTTTATGGACTGGAGAGTGAAACTTTGACAGTGATTGCAGACTAAATTATAATATTTTATTCAAAAAATTTTCATGACATGGGCCCTTTAAATTTGAGCAGTGATAAAAGAAATAAATGCTGAGCCTTATACTGACTTAAATGAAAGAAATCCCAGATTTTCAGGGGGTCTCACCCATGCAGTCATTTGTCAGGCTGGTGTAGAGTGTTATAAGTGTGTGTTTATGTGTATTCAGCTTTATGTGGGGACTATCCCCTCGATCCTGAAACCACGAGCACGTTCTTGTGAGTTTTTATTATAAAAAGTGAAGGAGGCCAAAGGTGATCTCTTGCTTGCTGTGGTTGGGGTTAGGCTTGGGTTATATGGAGTGCAGCTGCGTTTACACACACACTCACACTGACGCACATGGACACACCACACAAAAGGCACTTAATACTGATCGGGTTGCTTATAAGCGCCTTAATCAAACCCAAAATCGACAATAAGCGCAAGATGTTAAGAATTAAACATTGTAGAACATGACACAATAAGAGCCTCTTTGTGTGTGTGTGTGTGTCTGTGTGTGTGTGACTTCCCTCTAACACTTCCCCACTCGCCCGCACACACTCAAACTGCAGAAGGAAGATATTTTAGTTTTTGGTCCAAGATGAAAGATAAGCCGTTTGAAGGAGGGCTTTGTGTTCTGTCACACAGACAAAGTTTCCAAAGCGCTGTCTCACAGCTGCACCAGCCTGACACTGAGAACTGTGTAAAAAACAACAGCAACAGCAAAACACCAAAGCATTTGGGGTTTTTCTGCATGATTTTCAATCAAAGGCTGGTTTTAATGGTACTGACCATACTGCTGTTGGTACATCCACACAGTAAATCAGCGCACATCTGGAAACAATTACAATGAAATGCACTTGAAGTACCCCCCCCCCCCCTCCAATGTCTTTGTTGTGTCTTAGGACAAATCAGAGGGAGTAAACAGATTGCGTCCTCTCTGCTCTCCTCTCTCGGCTCTGGTGGTGCAGCAGAACCCTCTGTTTTTTGGGGGATTTTAAAAGTGGGCAGATGAATACTGCTCTAAAGCTTCAGCAAGAACCATGACTAAATGGTTTCAAACCATGTGTGTGTGTGTCTACTGCATAGTCCCGGACAGAATGGGGTGTGCGAGGCTCTGTGTGCGTGCGTGTGTGCGCACATCTCCGTGGAGACGAAGTGTCCTGCTGCTGCTGTTATGAAGACGATGGGGGTTTCACTGACATGAGGGCATCTCTTGATGCTTTCACTGAGAGAGAGAGAGAGAGAGAGAGAGAGAGAGAAGTGAAAATTGGAGAAAAAAAAAGAGAAAGAAAGAAAGAGGGGAGCAAGATAGAGAGTAATGAGATTAGAGGGGAGTGAAAGGAAGGGAAAGAAAGAAAGAAAGAAAGTAAGGAGAGCTAGAGAGAGTAATGAGAGAGATAGAGGGGAGTGAAAGAGAGGAAAAGAGAACGAGAAGGAAAGAAAGAAAGCAAAACAAGAGAGGAAGAACAAGTGGGAAGTGAAAGAGTAAGAGAAAGAGAGAGAGGGGAAAGAGAAAGAAAGGAGAAGTAGAAAGAAAGGGCTTTTTGGGGGTGTGGGGGTGCCTCCCCTTTCCCCACGGCCTGAGCCAGCTCTGTGTGTGTGACGGAGTTTTTATCTGACACATGTGGAACTAATTTCAAGCCCACTCTCAGACCCCCCCCCCCCAAACTAACTGTGAGCAGGGCTCTGTAAAGCGGCCTGGCAGAACTGCTTTCTCCTACAGTACTGTATCTGCCTGCTTTTCTGGCTGTTTCTACTTCTGCTGCCTTTTATCTCTCTCGTTGTGAAAAATCCCTCTGACAGAGACTAAGCCAGGTTGAGAGAGAGAGGGAGAGAGGACAGGAAAGGGGGAGGAGATGATGAAAGAAGAGAGAGAGAGAATAGAGTGGGAGGTCAAGGCCTAAGGCTTAAGACATGCTGTGTCCCCCTCTTTTTTTTCCCTTTCTGTCCCTCTTTCTCTCGTTCTTCTTCCTCTTTCCTTTCCTTTCACTTCACTTTTCTCTTTCTCTCTCTCTCTCTCTCTCTCTCTCCCTTTTCCCTTCTCTCTCTTTTCTTTCCTTCTTCGTTGCTCTCCATTCCTGATTTTCTCTCTTTCTTTCTCTCTCTCTCTTTCACACATGGCCTTGCGTAGTAGGCATGTCTCATAAAGTTCTTTTCCCTCTCCCCCCCTCACTCTCCCTCTCTCTCACTCTTTCTGCCAGGAATGCAGCACAGCAGGAGAGAGGAGAAAGAGAAAAAAGCAGAGAGAATGAGTGAGAGAGAGAGGGAGGGGTAGAGAAATGGAAAGGGGGGGGGGGAGAAGGAGAGAGAGAGAGAAAGCGAAGCTTTAGTGGAGAAAAGTGCGGGAAGCTTTACCCAAACCAAATAAGAGAGGTGGGGGTGTGTGTAGACGGCAGAAGAAGGGGAAGTGCTTGCTGGTTGTTGACACACCGAAGCCGCACTAACTTTTCCCCACCTCCTTTCTTCTCCATGGGGGTGGACGCTGACAGAGAGAAAGCTGGTATGGCCGATAAAGCCTCCGATAGCCGGCCGCCATGAGGGCTCAGCGCAGCTCCATGGTGCTGAACAATGGTGGGAAAGGTCAAGGCGAATGGAAGAGGTGTCAGCTCATAGCCTCAAAAACTGAAACGAGTTAGGCTTGTTATTCAGTTATTAATCGTACGACAGCAGTACTGAACACTGAGGGGCACCCTCAGTAAGGGACCCCCCATATGAGGCTGTGAATGGGTTAAATTTAAGAAAAATATATGTTGTACACTAGCCTTTGGTTTCAGTATCACAGTAACAGCAACCACCATCAAATCCAGCTTCAAATTGGTAAAATGGTTTTAAAGGAGTGTATTTTATTATATCATCATTATATTATGTGCAAAAGATCAGATTCGGCATTAATCTTACACTTGGTAACCCTGCCGCACATACTGATGTAATCATACATGGCCATAAGCTGCCATAAGTCAATATCAAGTTGCCACGAGCAGTAATTGAGCAACACTACATGCAGGGTTAGCACGTGACATTCAACACTGTGGCACCTGCAGGACAGTTGTTAGTAAACAGCCTTGTTATATTAAAGGGCATAATCTGTATGGCATCTGCCATGACCCGTTTATGGCATGGTTATGTCAGGTTTGGGCCCACATACAGACTGTTTAAGGTTTAAAGCAGAGGTACCCAACAGTCTGAAGGGCACAGTTTGGCTGTCTCACTTTTCAAACACACAACAAACAATCGTTTCAATCAACAGGTGAATTGAAGCATGTGTGTTTGAGCATAGAAATCAGCAAACTGTCCCACCAGCACTAGGGTTGGGCACCCCTGCTTTAAGAGGTATAACAGTAGTTTGAAGAATTTTTGAAGAATGTTTCTTCAGGTTAATTAAAGAATAATAAAATAAACAATTTCATTTATATTTGATGGTGTAACTGTTTTATTTGATGGTGTAACTTGCATTTAATGACAACTTGAGCATCTTGGAAGAGACTTGCATTTCTAATACAGTATAAGACTTTTATCCCTTTAAACATCACAGATGTCCATCTCATAAGGCTTATTTAGCACTTGCATGAAAAAGATGGTACAAGTGATAGTTATTAATAAGTTACAGGAGCGAGGAGTGTCAGTCTGGGGTTAATGGCACTACTAACATAGGATATATCCTGCTGTTATGTTTTCAGAGCTCAGAGACGGGGCGATCCAGCCAGTCCATACTTTGTGAATTCGGGGCATGTCTTTGCACCAGCCAGCAGTGCTAATGACAGTGAGGTGTCAAGCGATGCCACCACGGACGACTCCATGTCTATGACGGACAGCAGTGTGTAAGTGCCCAAGTTTTCTTTTGTGGGGGTTAGGTTTGTCAGCAGAGTTGTTGACAGAGTCTGTTGATTTTGGCAACCCAGCTTAAAAAAAGAGTAGTAAAGACTGTTTTCAGTGATACTGCAGTATAAGTTATGGTATTATTACGAATCTTTTACTCAAAAGCAGAAGTGTTATGTATAGGAGTCTCTGCAGCCGTCTTTGAGACTTTCTTTATAATCTCCACTGTAGCGCAAGAGAAGAACAAGCTCAAGGTCACTTCAGAAGCAATGCTATCACAATATAATATTCCAAAATAAAAGTCTTTTATATACTTTGACATTTTCTAAAATTAATATTTAATAAATATTGTTTAATATGTATACCTGGTGCGCTGTATCAAAACAATATCATGTTATAAAATATTGTGATGCTACAATGTATCAATTTTTGCTCCCACCTCAAGTAAATATATTTATGAGGAGAATAACAAGGTCTTGTGCCATTTAGTGGAATTCAGAAGCAATGCTTTCACAATAGAATAATGTTTCAAAATAAAAGCTTTTATATAGGTTTAAATTTTAGAAACTAACATTAAATAAATACATATAGATTCTTGATGAGCTGTATAATGTACTGTGGAAAATGTTTGCAATGCCACAAGGTATCAATTTTTGCACCCACCTCTAGTAAGAAGAGTAGTGAAAGGATTTATTAGCAAAATATTTACTAGAGGCCTTTGGATCACCTTTCTTGGGTGAGGACTTGTTGAGTTGACTTTGTGATCTTGTGTAGTGTAGATTGTGCTTTAGATGAGCACAAATTAGCATTTTGTAACTGTGTGAGTCTGTGAATCTGGTTAATGTGATGTTTAAAATGATGTCCATAAACTATGTGTGTTTATTTTACTACAGTTATTACTTTTTTCTTTCTTTTGTTCTTAGCAGTCTGCTTTTCACATCATTATCTCACTGTTTCCCTTTCACAGATCAGCACAGTAAAATTAGCTGTTTGGTCTTAAGTCTATCTGAGAGGCCTTTTTTCGTTGGGGGCCAAAGGAGGGGTAGATGGGTCTGGCATGGCATGAAAGCGAGGCTTACCCGCTCGGCGTTGCCGCGGTTTCTTCCCAGCAGCCCTAGCGTGATGAGATCAAGTGTCAGAGCCCGTTTAGTTTTGGGAAGGTGGCAGGGGGGGCGTGAGGGGTGTGTAGAGTGTTTCTCATTCCTGGACTCTCGGACAACTCACCTGGGGTTTCCAATGCTAGGATTAGCATCGCACTCCCTCATCATGAACCCTCCAACACCACCACTACACCCCATTTCACCCCCCGCCCCCCCAATCCCCCCCTCTGTCTTTCAAAGGAGCCTTGCGTGGTAGCAGGGAGCCACAGAGAAGGGAGTGAGGAATAAAATGTGTGGAGGATGAAAGGCTTAGCTGAATGGCGCTCTTGGCCCATTGTTCCGCTCACAGAGCTTCGGAAAAGGGGGTGGGGGGGGTGGGGGGGGGGAGGTGCAAAAGGGAGTCTGACTGCTTTGAAAATTAGTTGCACAACTGAATCATTGAGATGGGGGGGCGGTACCCCCCCAATGAGAATGAGTGTCTTGAAACCCTGTTGTTGTTTTTAAAAAAAAAAAAAAAAAAGAAATTAAACTTTGCAAAAGTAACACGCTATCTGCATGGCTAATCTGTCTGTTTGTCACTTTGCACGCTAGTTCCAAAAAATGCTAACGTGGCTAATGGGATCTGAAAGCCGCTAGCCGCTAATTAGCATGGTGTCATTTGCATAATGCTAATTAGGCGGCTACTTGGCTCTTGCCCATTATTAGCCACGTTGGCGTGAGAAATTTGATTTTGATCAGCCTGCATTAAAAGAGTAGTTCGCTGCTCAGACATGCTAATGTGGCTAAGAATGAATGAAAACTGCTGGTGACTAGTTAGCATAACCTCATTTGCACATCATAACCGATGCCCACCAGCCTCCATTCATTGTTTTACTTTAATGGAGTAGTTTTGATTTTGATCAAACTGTCCCATTAAAGAACTACTTTTTCAGCCACAAAAGCAAATAGGGCTAGCAGTGAATGAAAACTGCTGGTGACAAGTTGGCTTATAGCCTCATTTGTACATCATAACTGACCCCTACTAACCTCTTAACTGGTTTACTTTAGTCGAGCAGATTGATTTTGATCAATTTGCTTCATTAAAGCAGTAGTTCTTCACTCAGAAGTGCTAATGTGGCTAACATAGGGTGGATATTGTTATAGGCCACTGAGCATTTTAGGGGGTCATTTTAGGTGTTTTTTAAGAGCCCACATTCTACATTTTCCTTCAATTTCTTTTTTCTTCTCACCAAAAATATCAATCATAATTTAACATCATCCATTCTCACAGTACCATTTTCTAATCTCAGTTTATTCCTAAGAATTACAGACTATTTTTTACTTTACCCTTAAGGCTGATATATGCAACTGATCTATTTTCTGATCAGTTGCCCTGTATTGCAACTCATTCAAAAAGCAGCACAAGGCTGATACACTCCTTAGAACTTCAGCATGAATGGGGGGCGTTTAACTGTGTTTAGGATTTGAAAATGGGCTTTTTTGCAGACTTCCATCTATAGACTTTACAGATGGGGGAGTGAACGTACATTTAAAAACTTTAATAATATTTACAAACCTACAGCTTTTTTAATTCCAGAAAAATTGATGACATGGAGCCAACAATGTATTGAATGGTATCGTATGGAGAATATGTAGCCATAAAATCACCATATTAATATTTTGTCCATTTCATGCAACCCTAAATTGCAGTCTTAGTTTATTGCAAGTAACTGAACCACTGTGATACAACTCTATTAAAAAAGGCTCCTGCCAGGCTTGCCCTACAGATGACTGGACTCTAGTAATCTCTTCTCGCCCTTTGTCCACCTGCCGAACATAATAATTCTGGTTCCTGTCCCATTGAGAGGACAGTATGACGCTTAAAAGATGCAGCACAAAATTTGAATCTCGGTTGGGAGATAAAGGGGGAAAAAAGGAAGGGTTTGGGGAGGGGGGCGATTTTTTTCCTCCACACCCCCCCCCTTTCTTTTTTTGCTTATATCTTATTTATGGATTTACTTGGACTCTGGGGAATGCGGCAGTGCCAACTTCAAACATTACCTTATCTTACAAACCAACCTTTTGATGTTAGTGAGATCTGAGGAGCCGCGGGAGGCTGTTGCCAAATGAAGATGGCAGGGAGCGCATATGCGCATGAGTGTGAGATTTCAAAGAGGAGAGAGAGGGAGAGAGAGGGAGAGAGAGAGAGAGAGCTTTTTGGGATAGGTCAGACTTGACTCTTCAGAGTTTAGATGTAAATAGCGTGTGACTGAAACAGTGATTCTTCGCAAAAGACGTGTCTGGACAAGACAAAATCCATCGGAAGTGTGTCGTTTAGTGTGTTTAATCGTGAATGAGGTATATCGTCAGCTTCTGAGGCTTCAGCTCAGGCCCTGGTGCTGGTTTCTAGAGCCTATATGTTTCACATTGTTTTCCCCAACTGTCAGCAGACCCAGCGTATAAAGGAAACCACTGTAATGTAAAAGCACATGCATTCGCTGTGTCCGCCAGAAACAGCTAGTCATTAAGCCACTTCAGATTCAACAGTGTGTTTTCGGGATTAGCCGTTAGAGTGTGAAGCCCGCTGAAAACCTTGGCGTTTGTTCCATGTGGTGTTGGTGGATAGCTTCAGCCTTTGATTCCTCTCTGACGCTCTCAGCAGGGGAGAGAGCTGATGTTGACGTCGCTTTCGGCACTCCGGGCAGCAAACGGCGGCCCCTAGGGGCCCCATCTAAAGTCATTAGGGAGAGGTGTGTTGTGCTGCTAATGTCCTTATTGTTGGAGAAAGCGGAATGGTCTGGGGGGTTGGTGTAGACGGAAGGGTTACCGAAGTTCTTCGTCAGGGGAGAAGGCTGTGGTATGTGCCCATCAAAGCAAGTTTCCCCTCGCAGAAATGTTTTTGAATAATAAAAGATAATGGCTAAGCAAAGCTTTTCCAAACCAAACCAACCATTCTTTTGTTCTTGTAGGAGTGTTAGTTTTGAGCGTGAAACTCGATGCTCTGTTTAGTCTGAAGCTGAGGGTTTTTATTTTCTTGATGTTATTACTCATTGGCCATAGCCAGGTCTTTTAAAGTGTACTTTTGTATTTGTGTTTTTTCAACAGCGATGGGATTCCTCCATACAAGCTGGGCACGAAGAAGCAACTACAGCGGGAGATGCACCGGAGCGTCAAGATCAACGGACAAGTTTCGCTCCCTCACTTTCCCGTAAGACTCGTCCCTCTTTCTCCCTACCTCTTCTGCTTCTCCCGCCGCACTCCCAGATCAATGGCTCCCACTGCCAGCTGGGCCCTTCTCCCCATGTGGGAATGATGTTTTATTTTTCCGAGCTCATGTTTTGACAGAATATTATATTCTTCCGCTTCCCTCATTTTCATATAAAAGACTATAAATGAAAGACAGTATTAGCATATGATTTTTTTCCCTCCACTCTTTCACCCCCCTCCCTCCCTCAAGTATCCCGATAGATGTCAGGAAATAAACCCAGCGATGCTTTCGCATCCCGGCGGGTACACTAAGATAGTTCTGATTAGTTCCAGTTCTAGAACCTTGCCCTGTTCAGATTCTCGATTCTGATTGTGATTGCACAGCGTGACTCCAGTTGTGACCGTAGATTCGGAATCTAGTTGTCAGCTATTGAATCCGTACTCAGATTCTGATTCTAGAACCTTGCTCCAGTTTCAGTTCTTCAATATGACTCATGTTTTGATTCCAGAGTCTGATTTGGTGTCTTATTGTGCAAGCTGACTCCAGTTCTGACTGTGATTCGTGTTCTGTTTGGAATTTAGAATTTAGAATTTCTTAACGTAAGGTTCCCTAAACAACATTTGTTTTGTCAATGAGACGTTGAGAAGCTGGAAGAACCTTTCTGAAGTGTGCCAGTTACAGGGCTTTCTCTCAGTCCAGAATCATTTAGTTACCTTTATGTTCAGTAGGGCCTCCAGGATAGGCCTCCAGGACCAGAATAAGCACCACTGTTCTAAACAGCCCTTAAAGGTATGATGCAATTGGAAGGGGGGGGGGTGTTTCAGAGGTCAAGTGGTCAGGATCTGGAAGTGAGAGCGGTAGCTGATGCTCAGCGAATCAGCCAGCTAACTCCCCCCACCGACTGGCCTTTGATCAGAGGCTGAATGCAGGCAGCTTGTGTGTGGCTTCTTTGGTGACAACCTCCAGCCGAGAAACCCCCCCCCCCTCCTCCTCCTCTCTGCGTGTTTTTGTCGCAGTAAACCTCCCCCACTTTTTGCCCACCCCCCCTTTCTCTCTGATCTCCCCATGGTGTAGGGCTCAGCGGGCTATGGGAGTGTGTTTGGGAGGAGGAGGGGGAGGAGGGATTTTTTTTTTGAAAGCTGCAGTTCATGAGCCAGGCTTTTGGAGTGCTTGGTGAGGTCGAAGGTGGCAGAAAATAGTCAAAGTCACTTTGCGTGTGTGTGTGTGTGTGTGCATGTGTGTGTTTACTTCATTCTCTTCTCTTTCTTTTCCTTAACCTCCCCCCCACCACCACCGATTTTAAGGTTGTTTTCCCATGATGCACTGGGCCCCAGGCGGCAGGGGCCCCATGTAGCAGGCAAAGGCTCTTGCCGGAAGCTTCTTTTTCTGTTCTTTTCTCTTTCTTCTTCATTTCATCCCTTCATCCTCACAACAAAGAAGGATACCCACATCAAAAAAAAGAAGAGAAAAAAGAAAACAGGAAAGAGGACAAATAAAGTTTTGGGACAAAATCTTTCCCCTTTTCGCGTTCATCTTTGCCACAAAGAAACAGAAAGGAAAAAAAATTAAAGAAGGAGAGGAAATCAACAGGAAAAAAACACAGGAAGAAGCATCTGAAAATGGGACGTCTTAGGTGTTTTATACAGAGTGAGGAAACAGTTCCCTTCTCCTGTCTCTGATCTCTGTGGTCCTCAGTTCCACTCTCCATCCCTCCCTCCATATCTCCCTCCATCCTCTTCCTCCCTTTTTCTCCTGTTCTTTTAATTTTGTCCCCCTGCTCTTTTTTTCTGTCTATCTGGCTTTTATTCTGAGATTTAAAAGCCTGCCCCCCCCTCCCCTTGCCCCCTCTCCTTGCGTGTGTTTGATGTTTGACAAGGGTTCTTTGAAGCTGGCTGACTTCAGAGCCTCCACGCTGATGGCATGGGTGGTGTGTGTGTGTGTGTGTGTGTGTGTATGTGTGTTGGTCCAGCTTTTGCCCAAGGCTGGCAGTACTGTTGGCAGTTGGCATTAAATGAGGAAGAGGAGAAGAGAGAGATGAAGGGTATTCAAGAATTCAGGGTCAGTCCAAGAGCTTAGGTTTTAGATGGAAGCATTAAGAAATGCACATACACAAGCTGCGTTGATCTCCAGCCATATTCCTCAAAAGCCACATTACTGCTGGTTAACACACCTGACAAGCATTTGGTTATTTATAGTAGAAGAGGCTGTGTAATGTAGTTTGTCAGGATTTGATTGGCTGAGTGGTTTGCGGTATCTGCACACTCCCACAGGCAGCCTGGACTGAAAGTTCAGAAATATGAGCATTACGTCACAAAACACGCTCCATAACAAGGACAACACTTAGAGGAGTGTTATTACAGAGGGAGCTCTGTATTCAGATTCATACTGGATTAATATCCCTCTACAGTTAATACCTGCGGACTGTGTTAACTACACAATACAGATTGGTACTGGATAAAAGTCGCTGCTTTTTGACTGTAAAATCTACACACTGCCTTTAACGATTCATACTGGAGCCTAATTGTTAATCGCTTGAATTACAGAACCTCCCCAGCTCCAACAGGGTTTTAGTCAATCCACCCCTTGTGAAATCCTTCATCTACTTTCTGATCTTCATCTACTGCAATCAACACCATCTACACCTCCCACTTCCACTCTAACTTTCTCTTTCTCTCTCTCTCTCTCTCTCTCTCTCTCTCTCTATTTTACGTTTTCCCCTCATAGAGGACGCACCGTTTGCCACGAGAGATGGCTCCAGTAGAGCCGTCTGCATTCGCTGCGGAGCTGATTGCCCGACTGGAGAAGCTGAAGCGCGAGCAGGACACGCTCAGCTGTCTGGAGGAGAGGTTGCAGCAGATACAGGAGGTGAGGAATAGAAATATCGCTCTAGCTCTGTCCATCTCCCACTCTCTTTTATTTGCACTCAAGCAGATTATACTGCAGCCCATTAACAGACTGAGTAACAGACCCCTCACTCTTGTTCTCCCTCACTTTCTGCTTTTGGAGGCATACACTACTGTAGATCCACAATGGCCTGGATTATCCCATTAACACTCAAACACTAACATCTAGGTGATGTAGCCAATAGGGATGCTCAATTTATTTGTTAGTGTTGGTCTGTTGAGTAGGGGTTAAAGCCAAAGGGTACAAGCCTAACATAAAATTGTTTATTGTCTGCTGTAAACATCCCAACTAATCTCAGATCAGTGGCCAGTATTTAACCCTAGTCACATGACAAATCCACCTATACTTTTTTTATATTTTGCAAGGCATATTGCAAAAAGTAGCAATACCACTGCAGTATGTTTTTTTGTCCTTATTAACTAATCAGAGGTGGACAATCAATTGAATGTCCCTTCTGTTGCCACCCATGCCTGATGGTCTCCATGCAGAGCTCAGAGCCTCTCCGCATGATGCATTGCTTAATGATCAATGGCTGAAAAGCCTCTTTTGATGAAGGACCTGAGGGCACCCCTTCTGCTAAGTGCCCAGGTCTAACCCTCTCAACACTTTAGCCATTAGACCTCTAACCCTTGAACTGTGTGACAAAGGTGCATGCTTTATAAACTGACAAATGGGTTAAAAAAAGCCCATCTGCATTTCTGAGACTGGTAGTGTGTGAAGTCAGTGATCATTATGTGCTCATTAACAAGCTGATCACTGATAATGAAGTGTAGAGACCAAGAACTGCTTTCAGTTTGGAACCTCTCACACCTTGAAATCAAAATCCACTGTGTACTTAGAAGTGTAGTTATCACTAGGTGTTTTCTATGCAGTTTTTATGGAATTACATAATTACTAGTAATAGTGAGTAATTATTAATTACAGTAACATACATTTGATCTTTATACTGTACTGTCTACATGTCTACACATATGACTGCCTTTTGTGTTCTGATGTTGAAAAATGACCAAAAAACATGACATGGCACATGGATGGCAATATTTCATATAATTCAAATCATAATAAAAGATTACAAACAAAAATATGATACTGTCTGGGCAATTTCTCTGCTTGCTTTAATGAGATTTGAGTTAATAATTAATATACAACTACAATATGCTTTCGTGTAGCACTATTGATTAGCAGGGGGGTGAATATACATGACTATCACAATATTTGTGGCACGATATCGAAAGTCGACTTGAAAGCAGACAGCGCATTACGTATAGGAGTTTTGCAGTCATCTTGGCGACTCTGACTTCCTTTCTAATTTCAGCTGTAAACACAAGAAGATTGAGGTCTTACTTAATGTAATATCAATAAATCAACATTGAAATTACGATTAAAAATATAAAAATATAGTGATTCTTCCCTTTGTCAATTTCTCTTACCTCACCTCTAGAGATTAGTGTGACTCCTTCAGAGTGTGAATGCTGGTATTTGTCCCTTTTGCCGGGTTTTAGCTCAAGCCTTGACCACATATATGCTCTTTGTGTCCCTGTGTATGTTTGTCTGAGTAGGAAGAAGAGCGAGATGAAGGTGAGTTAGCAGGCCCCCAGCAGCCTCCCCCCTCCCTCAGCCTCCTCCCATCCGGATTCTGTGAGGAAGACCCTCAGGCTATCCTGGATGAACATCTCTCCAGGGTCCTAAAGACTCCTGGCTGTCAGTCCCCTGGTGTTCCTGTCTATTCCCCACGCTCACGCTCCCCAGACCACCACCATCACCACCAGCACCATCATCAGGGCTCCAGCTCCAACCCCTTACCCAGTGGACCCTACTCTATCCCGGGCAAGTCGCCTCCAGCAGGCCCCCGGCTCTCTACCAAGCACATCCACCACCACTACATCCACCACCACCACGGAGCTCCGCCCAGAAGCAAGGACCAGATTGAGGTAGAGGCGGCTCATCAAGTGGCCCGATGTCTGGGGTCAGCGGGGTCAGATTACTCCTTCCAGCGATGCCACAGTCCAGCTGAGCTAACAGCAGGGTGAGTTTTAGTCACAGATACATATGCTGATTTTTGGTCATGTTTGGCCCTTTGGCTTCGGTTCTTGTTCGGTTGTTATATTTTTAGGCTGGTTCATAAATTATGTGATGGTGTTGATTCAGCTATGTCAGTTAATAAGGCTTTATGATCAGTTGTAATATTAATAACTTGTGCACTTTTTTGGCCAAAAAAATTAAATTCTCAGGCCATAATTTATTTATTTTTAAATGTAAAAATCCAACTTTCTTTACTGTTTATATTCCATGTCTGTCATGTGTGCACATTTTATAATATTCAGTGTATTTTAAAAAATAATTCAGAAACATGCCAAAACAACCGAAGTTAGACATTCACACCCTTATTCTGTCGCCTTGTCTGATATCACACCGCTACTTGTGTTTCTCAGTGGTACCCTCCATATAAAAACTCCAAAGAATATGGAGAAAATTTCTTAGGCTTTACCAAAATAAAGTGTTATTAATAATCCAAAAAATACATCTCCTCCTTTCTGTGCCTATTTTAGACATAACTTAACTTTGTCCCTGACTTTACTGCACAGAAGCTTTACACTCAAATATACCAACGATTGTTCTGTAATCAGTATTTCTGGTTGCTCTCGTCTTGTCCAGGAGAACCAGCATGTTGTCTAAGCGTCCCAGTAAAGCCAGCGATGGTATGAGTGTGTGCCAGTCCAGTGGAGAAGGCAGCATCTCCCCTCAGCTGCCCTTAGATGGTACAGACAGATCCCAAAATGTGTGGCAGTGGATTCTGGAGAGCGAGAGGCAGGGCAGGCACAAACCACACAGGTGAGCTGCTGGAGTGCTACAGGCTGGACTGTTTTGAAATGGCAGGTTTTCTGGACCAGTTTTTGTCAAATGTTCTTATGTGCATTAAAATGAGCAATTATCCACCCTTACTCCACAGTTCACAAGGTCTGAAGAAGACCCACCCTACAGACACATCCTCAAAAACACCCTTATGGGGTGGTGGAGGAGTGGGTGGCCATGCCCAAAGGCACCATCCAGGTCATCCTTTCGTCCAGGACCCTACCATGCCTCCTCTGCCCCCGCCGAACACTCTGACCCAACTTGAAGAAGCCTGCCGAAGGCTGGAAGAAGCCTCCAAACCAGCTAAACAAAGGTACAGTGTCAAACACAGCTATACACCAATGAGCCATAACATTATGACCATTGAGAGGTAAATTGAATAACATTGACTCTCTAGTTATGTCATTACAATGATACCTGTAGGTTGAGGGGGTGGGGGGTATTAGGCATATATTGGAAGATATTTTGATGGCTAGATGGCTCTATGGCTTGTGGAGTGCTCGAGGTGTGCAGTAGTTTGTACCTATGAAAAGTGATCCAGGGAAGGAAAACCAGTGAATCAACAACAGGGTCATGGGTACAGCCTGTAGTAAAGGCTAGTCTGTCTGGTTGGATTCCAAAGAACAGCTCCTGTTGCAGAAAAAGTGAATGCTGACTCTGATGGAAAGGTGTCAGAACACACAGTGCACCAGAGCTGTTTTGGGCCCCACAGTCAGAGCTGGGGACCTACACAATATTAGGCAGATGGTTTTAATGTAATGGCTGATCGATGCATGTTTACATCCTAACGCAATATAAATACAGCACAGAAGTTGTATATGGGCAGGCGATATTTTCAGTGATCCCTGATATATACATCAGTTTCTTACTTGTGAAGTGTTCGTAAGTCTTTGACACTGTGCTTGACAAGAATATGGACCAAGAGCACTTCATAACAATGATGACATTTCATTTGAAGTGTAGCTGAACTACATTCTTCCACATTCTTTTGTCGCCTTAAGTCCAGAAATCAAAACGCATCAAAAGTCCTAAAAGTCTCAGATGGAGTTTATTTTACTATCATTTGGAATGTGTCAGCTCCATCTTCCCTCCTAACACACAACTCTATCCCTTAAAACCCACAGGCACTCGGCGTCCAGCCTGCAGAGGGAGAGAGTGCACCCGTCTCTGTTTTCCAACAGCAGCTCCACTCTGATCAGCTCTGCCCTGCAGATGGATGAGTATGTTGATTTATTTACCTTTATTCGAGCACACTTGCCAACAAAACAAATAATTACAAAAAATATGCTCTGAGTGTGGTCTGTACCATCTGAGGCTCCCACACAAAGGAGTGTTCTGCGATTCAGGTTGCAGACAATAAAACTCGTCTCCTAGTTTTAACAAGCCCTGCAATATTTTTTGCCACTCATCTTGGTGTTCTGCAGATCCGTTTGATGTTTGGCCACAACCACCTGACAGCCAGCACACACACACACACACACACACACACACACACACACACACACAAACACACAGGCTCTTCTGAGCTTTAATTGGCTGACCTTCAGCCGGCCAGCTGTCTCAGGGCGAAGCATCGCCATCTGAAGCCGCGCTAACAAAGCCCTGGAAGTGAATGAAAAGCTTCACGGCTCTTTTGGGGTGGGCTTGCCCTTTGGCCACCCCCGTGACACATGTTGGTCCAGTCCGGACCGTCCGTGCCTGCCAGTGCACCACTGTGCACAGGTTGAGCTGGACCGCGGTGTGCGTGGCAGGGGGAGGAGGGGTGGAGAAAGGCCAAACCAAAAGCCCATCAGGGTCTGATGATTTGTGCAAAGACCAATTATTGACACAAAGCCCCATCATCCATCAAACGCGGGCAGCGCTGCAAGAGTCATCACGCTCGGCCCTGCACCGCCTTCACGCGAAAGCTAATCTCAGTCCACACTGCTCACCCTCAACTGTCTTCGCTTTACTCATCAAGGTCGTGTTTTTTTGAAGTAAGAGGAACAGCTCAGCCACTGCATGTGATTTCTCATTACATCAGCAAAGTGAATAACAAGCAAAGAACACGAAAAACTGGGTGAACTTTTTGGAAGGATCTGAATCACTGTGTCCTGGGAATGGGGTCGTTGAGATATAGTGACTTCTTAGGACAGATACTGTTGTAATCACCAGGGATTCATTTTTAAATGCTTGGTTTGGATTTTTTTTATGTTTTTACTAGTCAAAAGCTCCTCCTTCCAAGCTCCCATTCATTTCCATTTTTACATTCCTTAAGTTTTTACACCCCACCACCCCCAGCCTGGGGGGCTGGCCTCTCAGGGGCTGGTCACAAATGTAAAATTATAGGGCCTGGAAGATCCTGAGGCTTTTAACAAGTAGGCCCTGTAATTTTTCTGATCGTTTTTGTTGCCTGGGGAGGGGGTGGCGATTGTGTTTATTATCCTTGGGGGGGGTCGTGGCAGAAGGGAAAGTGCTGGGTACGAAACGGCCCAGAAAACAGTGGGGACATGTCCTCAGCGTCCCCAGCTCACATAATGCCTATGACGATCGCAGTATGTAGTGGTTTAACCAGTCCTACATCCAGCTCCTCCGCATATAAGCTTCATTAGCATAAGGGTTAATTTAGAGTAAAAGTTAGAGTTAAACTTCAGTTTGCAGATACTGAGGTCGTGTTCACAGCTTTAAAGATGCATTTTTTTTTTCCTCCAAAGGTGGAGGGAACAGCGGAGGACCAGTGGCAGCCATTCCAGTGCCCCCTCTGGCTCAGAGCTGGTGGTCACCTATTTCTTCTGTGGAGAGGAGATCCCTTACCGGAGGCTCATGAAGACCCACAGTCTCACTCTCGGCCATTTTAAAGAGCAGCTCCGAAAGAAAGGCAACTACAGGTAATCTTGTCTTACGTTTCAGAGGGAGCGTGTTTACTCATAGTGGTCACATGGTGGTGGAGGTAATGGAGAAACATGGCCCAAATGTAAAACTTTCTTCAGAACCTTGGAATTTTGCACTTTTTAGGTAGAAAAACGTGTTTGAGGTGTAAATAATTTAAAGTGAAAACATCTATTCATCCTCTTCATGACACAAGAGGAACACAGTTATACTTTTTGCCAATTTAAAAAAAAAAGAAATAATGTTATTTGTATAAATAAAAAAAATAAATTTTGATGTTAGGTGTTATAATTACAGTCCAGAATCAATGCAGTTAAGCCGCCACCTTCAGATCCATGGCTCACAATGCAACGAGGCATTTTTACGCCCCTGGTGTGTGTGATAGATATAAAGAGGGAAAGGCCCCTAACAGCAGGGGCACACGCTAAGCTCACCATAGCGAAAGGAAAGGGGGACGGATTGTGTTTGGTCACTGATTCCCATGCTAAGGCATTCTTAATAAGCAAGGCTTTGAAGCCCGAGCTCTATTATTTTCTGCCCAGTGAGCTGCTGTGTTTGACAGCCTCTCAGATTCCTCCCAGGATTACATCAGCGGCATCAAGGGCATCTTCTGCCCCCTCCGCTAACCTTCCACAGGCGCGCATCTTCGGCTTGAGAAATTTGGAACATTTACAGGGGCCCTTTGAACTCAAACGGCAGCTTAGGACGTCTAGACAGTGGCTGAAAATGATTTCCTTTAAAGGGCTTGTGTCATTGAAAACCTCTTTGTTTTGTTTGGAGGTGTGTGTAAACATCGGTAATGTTTCAGAACGTGCCCGCTCACAGGTTTGTTCATGTTTGCTCAATGTTTCATGTATGGAAGTGAATTTGATGTCACAAAAACCATCACATATCCACCTACTGAACCTACAACACTGTAGTCCTGCACTGAAGTTATAAAGAGTGTTTTGTCTTTTTAACTGAGGTGCAATACTGGGTAACCAATCAGAACAAAGGTCATTTAAATAAATAAGACTTAAAAAGCCCAGTAACCCTAACAACCAGTGTAACTGTTAGGGGTAAAGAGAAACTGAAAAGTATAAAAAGTACAGTTTTTGGTGTAAAAACAAATAAAATGCAAGATTAATGCAGGCTGGACTCTTTCACTATTAGCTGTTAGCTGTAAATGTATAACAGACATTTCTCACACCGATGAATCGATAATGACTAATACCCATCGCAGCTTTATTCGTTTGTTGATTTATTGGCCAAGAACTAAGTTTTTTCACCAAAGCTGTGCAATCTTTACGCGAGCTGTCACATCGACATTAGCACATGAGTTGGGTCTTTTTCACACTCTGTCAAAAGGCAGATGCATTTACAGTGGAAATGGGTTCGTTCTAAAGCTCCAAATGTGTGGACTCGCTTAATTTCATCACAGCAGCTTTTCAACAAAGAACTGTACAGAACTGGCCTGCCAGACCATATTGATACCAGATGTGACGAAGAGTTAAACGCTGCCACATTAAACGTGCTTCATTTTCACACACACACACTCTTTCTTTCTCTCTCTCTTTCTCTCTCTATCTCTCTCTCTCTCTCTCTCTCTCTCTCTATATATATATATATATATATATCGCTCTCCCTCTCTCTC
>JBBPDA010000119.1:0-21460 GCA_037974385.1 Arnoldichthys spilopterus | reverse complement strand
TTGAAGTTGCAACCCCGGCTTTGAAGCCACGGCTGGTGCTTTCCCTTTTTTTTTTTTTTTTTTTTTTTGCTTTTTTTGCGTACGCGGAACGCAGGTTGCGGTTGAGAGATAAAACACTTCTGAGGCATATTAAGACTTGAAAGTCCCTTGGCTATTCACTGGCACACATTTGATGTTGTTCTTTGCTCCTCTGGCAAATTAGCATATCTTTTTCAAAGGCCCTTTCTCTGATGAACATAATACGCATGCACACGCGCATTTGCTAAAAGTCATGATTGATATGTTATTGTGTTTCGTGGAGTAAGACCTTAAAACGGTGATAAACAGATTAGTTATGAAGAATTGAGCTGCTTTCCTTTCCCAACACCCCCCCCCCCCAACCAAAACGTCCTCGATGCATTCTCCTTTTCACCAATGAGCACGGTTTCCATCCTACTCCTACACCTACTCCTCTCTCGCCCATTTAGCCCGTTGTTTTTGCGCTTTCCTTGAATACCAAACGTGATCTTTCATTAAGTTTGAGTGTGCAATGCTGTCAAAATCCATATCCATATGAACATCCCATTGATATGAGGGCCAACATTTCCAAGTCGCCATTTTTCTTCCTCTTTTGTCAACTAGCAAAGTGCTTGGGCTGCAGCCAAAGCTAAAGCGACCCAGCTTTTTTCTGTACCCCCCCCCCCCCGACTTCATAGATGCCGCATCAAAACACAGCCTGTGACACCCTGATTGATCTATTATTAATCCCCTCATATCTGATTGCACCTCAGTCAAACAAGTCATGCAGATGGCACGGCATAGACGCTCCATCATTGCTATTATTTTAAGCACATTTTCTTTTCTCACCCAGGTTAGCACGAATTTCATTCATTTTGTTGTTGACAGTGAACGAGCACTCCAGGACCAGATGGGTTCCGATCGGGTCAATGCAAAGGCCTCTGAAATGGCCCTTTAATGTGTATAAGTGTGGGGGGGTATCGGCATAGATGAAAGCCACCCCAGGACTGGGCCCACACCCCTCATTATTAATGCTAATACAGGCCATGAGTGGCTTTGATGTCAAGCCCACAATGGTGTGTATGGCTAATGCACGGCGAGGCATGATCCTGCATTTGTGGCTAACAGTGGGGCACCGACAATCAGTCATGGCATGGCCTAGTTCTGATACATCCAGAGAGAGAGAGTGCGAGAGAGAGAGAGATAGATAGATAGATCGAGAGAGAGAGACAGAGAGAGAGAGAGAGAGAGAGAGAGAGAGAGAGAGTTAGAGAGAGACAAACAGGTAGGCTAGACAGAAAACGAAAAACTTAGACGGAGATAAATATAAAAGGTACTGTACTGATAGCACGGAAGACATTCTAAATATTCTTGATATTCTAGATAGATAAATAGTCTGACAAATAGATAGAACGACAGAGGGACTGACAGATGGATGGACAGACAGACAAACAGCCAGACGGTCAGATAGTGTTGCAGGCCTTATTTCAAGGCTTGATCAAATCAATGAGTTGACCCCTTTAGAGTGAATTGAACTCTGGACCCACATACAGACCCTCAGGGTTAATGCTGGGGGTTTAACTCAAAAGGGGTTAACATTCAGCTCCGACTGAAGTATGCTAAGGTCACATCTGCGCTGCCTATTTGAATATTTCAGTTAGTTAGCATAGACATAAAGCAAATTAAGCGGGTTCTCTTTAGAAATCCCACTTGAGGTAGAGGTGTAGGTCCCTGAGTAACATCTGCCTGGGTGAAACACTATTGTTCGGCTCTCTCGTCTCCCATTTGCCATATTAGCATATCAATGCTAACAGTTGACACCTGTTTGGCTTCTATGAACAAACCACTACAATGAAAAAAAAACAAGGGGTCAGTCATGTCCCTGTCAAACCTGTCAAAAAAAAGAGATTTCTGAAGAACAAGTAAGCCGCGGGGCGACCGTGTTGTGTGCTGTGTTTACCATGGCTGTTGTTGAAGCAGCGCTAGCTGGCTAGGTTGCTAGCTCGTGGCAGGGGAACCGGTTTCATATTCATTCACAGCTGGAGACAGACGAAGCTGTCACACCTCAGTGATCCTCCCCTCGGCTCCCTCTCTCTGCCGTCGACGAGCCGCTCTCATATTCCAGAGAGGAAAGAAACAATGGAAGAAGAAAAAACAGAGCGAAAGAAAAAACGCCCGAGTGGCTTTTATCAATCTCAAAGCTAGAGGCCTTTTGAGCCAGCCTCAGATACTTAGCGCTTCTCTCCATTGTTCTATTTCGAGCCTTCGCCTCTTTTCTGTTTGAGTACTGTATGAGGAACAATGCGAACCCCCCTCCCTCCACTTCCATCACTCTTTTCTGTCACTTCCAACACTTCTTTCTTAGCTGGTGGGCAAAAACATAACTTCCTAAGATGAGTTTTCTGTCTAACTTACTTCAATGGCTGCTATCTTACTCTGGCAAAGAAGCCAGAGCAGTGAAGTTGATGTTCGGCCAGAGCTGAAGGCCTACAGGCCGACACTTCAGCAGGGTTTGACTTGGGGTTGAAAATCAAATAACAAAATGCCAACTCTGTTTACACAGTCCTGTGTGGATTGGTTGTCCCACCTCTCATCTTTACAAATTAGACAATATGAACAACTTAAATTATCCAAACCTCACCTGCTCACTGTAATAACTACATAACTTACATATTACTTACATAGCAGATACTAAGTAATTCATAGTACATACTGAGCAGTCCATCAAAGATACTGAATTATTCAGTAAACAATAAACTAAACAATTTACTGTAGTTACTGAATAATTAATTGCAATTACTGATGAATTCAAAGTACATACTTAATCATTTGTAGTGTATACTGTTTAATTTATAGTGGACACTAAGTAATTCATAGTAGTTAATGACTACTTCATAGTAGATACTAAATCATTATCAGTTTCTGAATAATTCATAGTGGGTACTGAAAATCTCCTTCACTTGTTCAAATATTGAATTAGTAGTTCATTTTCTAACAGGAAAGGTGCACTATGAGATGTTACAGTCTGTCTTCAGTAGTCAGTATTTATATGTGACATCGCACTTACCATGAACTTACCAGAGACAAAGAAAAAAAGAAAAGAACAGCAAAAGTAACTGCTAAAGCCAAATAGTTTGTAATTGACTGGCCTGAATGTGCTTCCCAAAATGATTTTGGGGTAAGGGGGGGGGGGGTGATGTACACTAATGTAGAGCACTGTCTCCTTCATGCAGTTTTAGCTGTCATTCATTGAGTGGGATTGCAGTAAACTCTGATCGATGTCTGCATTATGTTGAGCTTCTTTACATTTTAAAATGGTTCTCCTGGCTGGCACCTCTAATAAAGATCCAGTCACTAAAAGGCCCTTTGAGGAAACAAAAGTAGTTCTTCTGTGGCATTGTGATGAACCCATTCTGGCACTGTTATTTTTAAGAGCAGAAGTTACAAGGTATAGGAGAAGACAGCGTGTTGCAAATACAATATAGGTTTTCTTTCATTCTGGTTTTTATAGCAGCTTTGTGGATTTCACAGGGGAGATTCTTCTGAAGAGCTGCTTTAGAAACAACACTAACAGTTCCAGCTGATAACAGCCACTGACTCTCATGTAATGACTGCAGCCTATTTATTAGGGCTCTTAATGTGCTTTGATTTAAAAAAAAAAAACCTCAGAAATAAAGGCTTGAATGAAATGCTGGATATCTTCCAGACCTTAGATCAGTTCCTCATTTATCTGAGAATATGAGATCCACACCGTACTGTATGCAAATGCATTCTTTTGATGCGGTTAATATTTCTCAGATTAGAGGCTATCAGAGGTAGCAGACGTTTTGTGTGGAGACGTTCGTTATTGGGGGTTTTAAAGCCTGCCGAGCCCCCCTGTGGAGAGGACAACAGGGGGACACCGTTCTTTAAGAAGAAACAGAGATAGACGCTTTGTTCTCCACTGCATTGGATGCTGAGCTGATGAGATCTGGGCTAATCGAAAAATTGCTGATAGGAGTTTGTTCACCCTGATCAGGCTTTTGAAGGGTGTGTCACCCTGTTACGATTTCATTTGGGTGTCTGAATTTTTTTTTTTACTCTGGAGATATAAGGCTACTGTAGCTAACAAGTAATGAAAGCTTATATCCCACCAATTATCCTTGCTTCCACTGCATTCCTCAATCATCAGT
This sequence comes from Arnoldichthys spilopterus, assembly GCA_037974385.1. Taxonomy (NCBI): domain Eukaryota; kingdom Metazoa; phylum Chordata; class Actinopteri; order Characiformes; family Lepidarchidae; genus Arnoldichthys; species Arnoldichthys spilopterus. Next base: position 17,291 of record JBBPDA010000119.1, on the reverse strand, counting down.
TTGTAACGTATCCTCAGATAGATTTGCTAATGACCACAGGCTTCATTTACATGGATCAGCCATAACATTAACACCACTGACAAGTAAGTGAATAACATTGACTATCTAGTTATTTCATTACAATAGCACCTGTCAAGGTGGTGGGATATATTAGGAAGCAAAAGAACAGTCAAGCCTATAGATCTGAGGTTTGTGGTGGCTAGACAGAGTCAGAGCATCTCCAAAACTGCAGGACTTGTCCAGTGTTCCAGGTATGCAGTAGTTAGTATCTACCAAAAGTGATGCAAGGAAGGACAACTGATGAATAGGTGACAGGGTCATGGGCACCCAAGGTTCACTGATGTGAGGAGCAAAGACTAAAAATGTTAATGTTAATGCACAAAATGTTAATGCTGATATGCTGATAGAAAGGAATCAGAACACACAGCGCAACACAGTCAGAGCTGTTTCAGCAGCATGAGGGAGACCTACACGATGTTAGGCAAGTGGTTTTAATGTTATGGCTGATTGGTGTAAGCTGGGGATGCTGGAGACACTTGGGACATGGGGACTATTTCATTCCCACCCCAACCTCATCAACAAATTTCAGACACTGGCTCTACTCTTTAACTGTAATTCAATAGCCGAACATATGAGAATCCTGCGAATAAATGAGTTATTACATATCACATGCTCAAATTGGCAGTTGGCAGGTCAGATCTGGTTGTGGGTGTGGGTTTGCATATTTTTTGAGTGGTGGTTTGCGTTGTTGTTGTTTTTTTTTTACAAGGGGTCAGGTGGGAGGGGGTATTAAAATAATAAATGCACCACTAGAATCTGGCCTAATGCCCTATTACAATTATTTAATACTATCAACTGTTGGTTCAGGCTAGAATTACTCTTTTTACTAAGCAACTGATGTGTAGGTAAAGAATCATGACATGAAAGATTTCGCTTAGATGATTTGTTTTTATTGTATCGCACTGTTCATTTTGATAAAAGATTAATTCTATGTTCTATGAAATAATAATATACAACAAATTTAGCTTTTAATTTAGTTTTTTTTAGTAATTGTTGCTTTGTCCCTGATTCTAAAAGCTTTAACATATGTTGATCTCTGACCTCAACACACGGTATGACTGTTTTACACCATAGCGTTTCTGCTCAGATGTTTAAATCAAGATGCTTTCATTTTATTACACTTAATATGCTGTTCTATCATCTTTTCTGTGTGTTCAGTGTGTAAACGCGTCTATTGTTAAGACATGGGCCCTGGAAACCACAGTGGTCGTCTGAGGCGTCCGAGCGTGGGAAAAATCAGAGCGCTCCAGCCAGCGGCCGCAAGCAGAGAGCAGCCGGGTTCACAGCCAGGCACACATGAAAGGGTCTGTGAGAGAAAGGGGCTGAGAGATAGCAGATGAAAACTCTGCAGACACACACACACACACACTTTACCATTTACACACAAACACACTGACGCACTTGTACACGCTCGTTCACACACATCCACACCAGACTCCAGCTGTTCACAGCAGCAGGTGCTCCAGTGTGTTTCTGTTTGTATGTGGATGCCATTATTGTAGATTAAAAACACGAGAGAAAGAGAGAGAGAGAAAGACAGAGACAGAGAGAGAGACTGTGTGTGTGTGTGTGTGTGTGTGTGTGTGTGTGTGTGCGTGTGTGTGCATGTGCGTGTGCATACATGGTGTGTAGCTGATTAAGGACAGTTGGGCATGCAAACAGAAGAATTATACAGGACAGAACAAGGAAAGTGGTGTTAGATGATGGATTTAGTTGCTGTTATGATGGCTAATGTGTCCCATTCAGTGGGTAAATGATCAGCTAGCTAACTAGACATTATCACATTGCACTGAACAATTTGTTGTTTCTGGTCACCTCCCTTAGCGATACCATCTTACACTTCCGTTAAGGACATCTTCAGACACTTTGGGCTATTTTGTACAGCTTTATCTCTCAGTCACACCAAACACAATAAATTGACACAAGAACAACCAGTGTTCGAGTTGCCCACCGATGTGCTGCTCTTGCGGGGAACCTTACTTGGTCCCTTAACACCAGCTCTATAGACAAGAAAGACCAGCAGTGTCTCTATTTCCTAAGGAAACTAAAAGCCCACCTTCCACCACTTATCCACACCATCTTCTACAGAGAGACTACTGAGAGCAACCTGAATAGCTGCATCACTGTCTGGTTTGGAATTGCGCTGTCATGGATCCCAAGGCCCTGAAATAGTAAGTCAAATGAAAAGATCATCTTTACCCCTCCATTACAAACATGCTGCATCAGCATTGTGAATGACCTGACACACCCCTCACATAAACTGTTCTCCCTCCTGCCATATGGTAGAAGGTTCCAAAGCATTCGGGCCTTCACTACCAGAATGTGCAATATTTCGTCCTTCAGACAATAACACTCCTAAACACTCAGGGAGTGTCAACACACAGACACACACTCCCAGGTAACTAGTCCATATCTTTTCATTCATAATTTATTTTTAACATTATGCTGCTACTTTCTTCCTACTCCCTGTGTCTACATCTGCTCCTTGACAGGTGCCATGCAATGAAATAACTAGAGAGTCAGTGTTATTCACTTCACATGTCACTGGTGTTAATGTTATGGCTGATCGGTGTACATCTCCTCAGAGTAATGTCTGTAAAAGTTCAGCTCTCAGTGCATGTGTGAAAGGTGCTATAGACTGTACAAATTGATGCTTGGATTGTAGTTAAGATTGTCAAGAAATCTCTCTTCACAGTTTTACACCACCTTCAGCATGTCACAAGGCAAGTTGGGGCAATGGATTCATGCAATTTATGTTAAATTCTCCCCCCTTTATTCCGTATGTCACACGCAGAAATTGAGATGCAACCAGGCAACATTTTCCAATCCTTTATTGTCTAGCTTCAGTAAGGTAGCCCACTGTAGCCTCAGATTCCCTTGGCTGATGGGAGAGCAACCTAGTGGGCTTGAGTCCAGACCCTTCATGTTATTCTCATTGCAAATGTATGTAATTATTTCACATGTCTCCTGACAGTTCAGCATGAGGTTGGACAGATGTAGAGATAGAGCTTTCCCCTTCAGCTCTCGAAGCGTGGCACACACACACACTTCTCCTCATGGCCCTGCCTCATGCAAAAGAGCAGCACACTCTTGTTTATACATAAAGAAATAATCAGATTTCATCCATCTCTGGGAGACGTGCGGTAAAGACAAGCGGGTTGACAGACTGGAGGCGCCCGCACACACGCGGGGAGGCGAGACACACATCTAGCGCTTTGATGAGTCGTAACAATAGCCAAATCCCCATCCACTTTCTATTTAAGTTAGTGAAGCCTGCTGGAAGAGAGGGAACTTCTCCAAAGTGCCTCAGAAGCCCGCGCTTTAGGTGAGCGCGAAAAACGAGGATAATGTTTATGCATTAGAATTTCAAAGCACTTCTTTTCTCAGCAAGGAAATTCAGATTCGAAAGGTTCTTCTTCTTATGAGAAGATCTGAGGCTTTTTTTCCCCTCCTCTCCTCCCTCGCTCAACACCCCACCACCCACCACCACCCCCCCCAACCCCAACTCCCCCTCCCTGTTGTTACCACAGGAGTGACAAAGTCAGTAGCCCTGCTTAGGCTTGGAGTGGCATGTTTGTGAGAGCTTTTTGATTGCATCCAGTGTTGCTGGTGCAGGGGGGCCCGCAGCACTGCACAGTTTAGAGCTTTCCCTGCTCCGACAGGTCCAGCTCTGCTCATCAGACCCCTATAAATATTTGCAGACATGCAAAACGATGAAAACAGTTTGCATACAAAACGAAACATTGAGTTGACTCAAGTGTGCTGGAGAACATGATGCTAAGGAACATGGCGATATGGCTGGCTCCTATCATATATGCCATCATATAATACCTAAGCCCTGGATAAAACTAACAATATGTTAGGAACTATTGTCAAAAAGGGCTTTATGTACCTGTAGGCTAAATGTGTTTGTTTTTTTATGTTTTTCCCTCCAGTTTAGGCATCTCTTGGTCTACCCAATAGCTAGCACTCCCCCATCACACACTTGGAAGGTGAAGGTGAACACATTCCTCTGTGTGAACCTCCACTCCATCGTTTCTAGCTGCCACTAACACACCACTGGACTGTGTAACACACTTGGAGGACACCCCTAACCTGAAATTCTGCTATGTCTGGTAGCATCAAACTTAGAGATGGGAGGAATCGGGAGGGCATCCAATCCCAGAGCAAAGCCAAATGTGCTCTATTGGACTCTCAGCTGCGACATCACCGGAAGTCCTGATAATAAGGCCAATGCCTTATCATTGAGTGGTCTTCAGGACCTTAATGATCTAGAAGACCATATAAGCTTTACCTGTGATGGGAATTTTAGGACCTCATCTTATAGATATCATCAAAATAGTCTTTTGTACTTGGCCATTTTCCAACCTCTCTAGAATTTTGCTGGCTATTACTGTGCCTTTAAGATGGATATATATGCAAATACGTTCTGTTCTGATAAGCTGCCCTGTAATATGCCTCGTTCAATAGGTAGTCCAGGGCCTCATTAATAATAAATCATTTCAGTGTGGAAGTGCAGTGCTAAACTACTGTAGGCTGTATAACCAGTCATGTGTAAATTTGTGTTTGCGACATCAGGAAAACAGTGAACTGTTTGTTTCAAATGCTTGAAGAAAAGGTGTAAAAATTCAACAAACAGAAAGCAAACTGGCAAAACGCTGGTTTAAGTAAATGATCAAAAGAATGATTAAATGATTATGGTTAAATTCTTATTATTTGCCTTTACAGCAAATTTGTTTCATTTTAATTAACATTTCATATTTTGTTGTGAATTTTATTATTTTTTTTAAAACATCTGGCACATCCAATGCAGCTTAGTGGTCAGACACTACAGTGGAACTTGCGGATGTGGTGTAGATTGGGTGTGGAATTTAAAGCATGTCAATAAAAAGTTTTGATTTAAAGGCAGCATGTTGCAAAAGTGTCCTACAGGGTCAAAGGCTCTACATTCATCTTGTATTTTATTTTCCCTGAAGTCCACTTCAGATTTTTATGTACCAAAAAGTCATAATTCCTTTTTACAGACAATTTCCAACCTCTCTTTACGTTACTGTGTCTTTAAGACAAATATTTAAATGACTTCTGTTTTGATTGGCTGACATGTATTTTGCTACATTTGAAAAGCAGGTCTGAAACACTTTTCAGCTTCAGTGTGATTGGACAGAGCTAAAGTGTTGTAAGCTAAACAGTGGGATATATTGTTGTGTCCCATTGGAACTGGAATGTTCCTATTGGGAACTCTAAAATTCCAACTGCAATATCCCCTAAAGTCATGTTTATGACTCAGAAACTTAGCGGAAGAAGGCAGAAGTCAGGAGTCAGATTTGCCATCCTGTCCACAGAGAGATGTTGGACAAGACTGTGGATGACTGATTTAATGAGATACAAGTAAGACAGAAGTGCTAATGAACAGTATTTTACTACAGCTTTCAAGTTAAGTCAAGAAGACTTTACTGTCATTTCAACCATATACAGTTCAAATGGTACAGAGTGAAACGAAACAAAGTTCCATGAAAACACAGGTCCACAATGTAAAGAAGCAGGTTGTGAAAAGATGCAGCAATGTTACCGAGAGTCAGATGTTGTGTAAAGTTGTGTAAATGTCTATGATGGAGGGGAGAGAGGCTTCGATGATATTCCTGGCTGACCTCACTATCCACTGCAGAGCCTTGCATTTCATGAAAGTGCAATTACCAAACTAGATAATGATGCAGCTACTCAGGATGCTCTCAATAGTCTTCTGTAGGTGGTTAGGATTGGTGGTGGAAGGCGTGAGGTTCCTCAGACTTTCAGAGTTAGAAACCCAACATCGACTGAAAAATGGGAAGCATCATCAACCCTGGCCCCAAAACTCAACAAGCCTGTTTGGTGCATCAGCAGTAGTGAAAGCTGTAGTAAAATACTGTTTAGAACTTATAACTTATTATAACTTTTTAATCTCTCTCTTTGGTGACATGACTCTACAGTGTCTGTATGTGCAATATGTGTACTTACATTCTCCACAGAAGAATATCATATCTGTTGATATATAGGATTTGCCCCATTCCCGTCCATTCTAATCACTGGGGCTCCAGTTTTTACCCTTGAACAGATTATTCGATCAGTGAGGCTTCCTTCTTTCCTGCTTACACTTTAGCCATGAAACGTATGAACCTTAACTAATGCCGCCTTCATAAACTGAGACTTTTTCATCGTTTGACTGTTTGTTTTACTGCCATCAGGTGTCGACCAGAGGAGGATAGGGTCCCCTACTGAGTCTTGATTCCTCCTGATGTTTCTTCCTCTAGTTCAGGAAGTTTTTCCTCGTCTCCGTTGCCTTGGCTTGCTCATTAGGGGCTTGAACCCTGACTTGAAGTGATATTTTTGTTTAATACATCATTAAAAAGCTACTTTTTCCTTGTGGTTTTGTTCAAGGATCTCATCTTTATCTGTTAAAATATATCAAATATATCAAATATGTCAAATATGGTGACAAAAATCAACAATTTCCATGGGATGTACTTACTTTATCACATGACTATTAATGAAAGGCATTTGATATTATGTTATGGCATCACAATGGGCAGCTTTCTGTATATGACCTATATGGGCTGAAGTGTGAATGGGACATTTTAACAATTGTACCAGTGCTTAAAGACCACATCGAGTTCTTTCATTTCAAAAAAGTGAGGAAAACTTTCCTTTAAATTAAGTCCTGAATGAAGGATGTGGATTTTAGTCTCCACTGAAGTTAGGCCCTAATCTGTGTCTGGTAAGTGCAGTGAACCAATCAGCTGCTTTCCTTCATCTTCACAGCTCTCGGGTTTATCGTATTTACTCGGGTGGAAAATGCTGAGTTGCTATTCAGATTTCAGAACCCTGTCTCAGATGCTGTAACGTTTTTTTCCTGTATGAAGGATGTGAAATTGCAATCAATCTCACCACGACTCATGTCCTGACTGACTATTAGTTGTTTTGAAGTTTTGGAAATGGGGGGGGGGTTCTTATATAAGCTACATAACTCATTGCTTGATTTATTAATACCTCCTGTAGCCTAATCCCTCCTTTCATGTCCTTCGCTTTATCCGGCGAGGCTGTGAAGCCCAACCTCATCCGCAAGACTGAACAACTTCCTCTTAAAGAGTTAGCAACGGCGCTTAAAAGAGCAAGAGTGGCGAGAAAGCGAGAGCGAGAGTGATAGCTAGCGTGTTAAAGGACAAGAAAGAAAGGGAAAAAAGAGCTGAGCGCAGCACCCCCCAAAAGTGTGATTAGAAATTCACACGCGTTTTCGCCTTGAAATCTACGGGGGCCCTTTGAAGGTCCCTTAATGAGAAACGTATCAGAAGTTAAACATTGGAAGCGAAGCGGGTGGGAGCGAAAAACAGAGCACGCGTGGAAGCAGAGGAAAGGGAGGAGAGGGAGCAGAGAAAGAAAGAAGGAGAGAAAGAAAGAAAGAAAGAAAGAAGGAACGAAAGAAAGAAGAGCGTGATCTGCTTTGATGGAGGCACATCTCCGCAGGGTTTTAGCAGAGGGGGGGCGCTGTGACTCCAGCAGAGTCCCTGGCGAGACCACGCGGTTTCCAGCGAAAAAGCCTTGCGAGTGCCGCGGGAGAGAGGGAAGCGGAGAGAGGCACGAGGAGAATAAGATGAAAAAGCAGAAAAAGAGGACAGTGAAAAAAAAGTGCTCGATGAAGTGAAACGAGAGTTAATTTAGGGTGAGGGCTAGATAAAGAGGGGCTCCGAGAAGAGATCACATAGCGATTTGGCCACTAAAATGATGAAGATGTAAAAGAATCCAGCTGGACTGGGGGTCTTCAGCATCACACTGCTCAGCACTATACACATGCCGGTCACTTTAGCAGAAACTCCCTCCATGCTGGTGTTCAGTTAGAAACTGTGGGCCATCTGTTGAAGAACAGAGTTAATCCTGCTCAAGTCTTCAGTGGTCAGTTTCTGAATTGCTCTTGGTTAGATACATTTCTATGGTGGACAATTCTCAACCTACCACTGAAGTGCCTAATAAACCTGTACCAGAACCAGCTGTGCAAATGGTCCACCAGCAGTGGTGCAGTGGTTAGCGAAGTCGTCTCACAGCAGGAAGGTCCTGGGTTCAAGCCATGGGCGCCTTTCCGTGCAGAGTTTACAAGCTCTCCCCATGTTTCTGTGAGTTTCCTCCCACTGTCTAAAGGCTGGCAATAGGTTGTCTGGATGCTCTAAATAACCCATAGGTGTGAATGTGTGCGAATGGATGTCTGTCTGTGTTATCCCAGCGTCCATCAGCCAAGAAACACCCTGTACAGGTCACCAGTCCATCGCAGGGCAGACACATTAACACTTAGGGGCAATTGAGCATCTCCAGTCTACCTCACATACATGTCTATGGGAGAAAGCAGGTGATCCAACAAAAACCCAGAAAGACATAGGGAGAACATGCAAACTTCACACAGAGAGGAGCAAGGCCGGAATCAAGGACCTTCTTGCTGTGAGATGACACTGCTTACTACTGTGCCACCCCCGCATACAATTTGACCCAATTAAACTGGGGGGAATTTTATTTGTGGGGGGAGGAGACGAATATTTTTAGCAGCAGTGCATGGGTACTAGCCGGACAACAGTGTGTGATTTTTGATCATAACACACCATATGGTGTCAGAGGGGATTTTGGGTTTTAGGTTGCAAACTACTTCATCTGTTACACACGGGCTACAAGGTGGTTCTACATAAATCAGCCATAACATAAACACCACCTGCCTATTGTTGAGTAGGTCCCTCATGCTGCTGAAACTTCTCTGACTGTGGTGCACTGTGTGTTCTGACACCTTCCTATCAGAGTCAGCATCACTTTTTATACCACAGTAGCTCTTCTTTGGGATCGGACCAGACAAGCTAGCCTTCACTCCCTCCATGCATCAGTGACCCTTGGATCTTCATGACCCTTTCACAGATTCACCAGTTGTACTTCCTTGGATCACTTTAGGTAGGTACTAACTACTGCATATCACTCAACCAAACCTGTCATTTTGTAGATGCCCTGACTCAGTCGTCTAGCCATCACAATAAGATCTTTGTCAAAGTGGTTCAGATCCTTACACTCGCCCACTCCAACACAACAACTTCAAGAACTGATTGTTCACTTGCTGCCTAATACTATGTCCCAAAATTCTGACAGGTGCCATTGTATTGAAAGAACTAGATAGTCAATGTTATTCACTTTACCAGTTAGTGGTGTAATTCTCCAAGTTTGTGTGGCTAGGTAGTTAGCTCACTGCAGCTAACGTTACTATTTTGAGCTTAATCTTCATATCACAAGTTTTGTTGTTCAGAGGTCTGGATGGTCCATAGTGTTCCGGCTGCCATAGAAGATCTCAGCTGAATGGTGGCGATCAATCAGTCACATAGTGATTTATACCAGCAGATGATGAGTGTGTTTGTCCTTTTCTACAAGCAGCTGCATCACTTGACACATCTCCTCTTGGACAGTCAGCATAAAAACTTTTGCTTGCAGCTTTGTCCTCTGACCATAAATGACAAAATGGCATGAAAACAGAGGCGTCTATAATCAGGTGTGATTGGCAAACTTTTAATACCCACACACAAGCTTAGGGAGAAAAAAAAGAGTCGGCGAAAACCTTTTTAAGTAGTTCTGAAACTGCAGCATTGTGGAAAAAGGCAGAAGATTCCTGCTGCTAAATTGGAGGAGAATGTGACAGAATTCAAAGACTGTCAGAGGGAAGAGAAAAGATGGAGAGAAAAGATGAACGCATCATAAGCGAAACAGGTTCCTTTGAACAGCCCCCTTCAAAACTGAGCCGGTTCAAAGAGTCACCAAACTCCCACTGATTCAGAAAGATAAGACAGAAGTGCAGCCGCTCTCTCTCTCCCTCTCTCTCTCTCTCTCTCTCTCTCTCTCTCTCTCTCTCTCGCTCTCTCTCTCTCTCTCGCTCTCTCTCTCTCTCGTTCTCTCTCTATACACATATGTGAACTAAAACCACACTACTCTCCTGCTCATAATGACCATTTTCCTAGATAGGCCTTAAAGATGCACAGCAGTGGTAAATATTTAAATGACACATGACATACCAATTGGCAGTTGATATGCAGTGCAGCATGATGGGACATCTATTAGTTTAATATTCATAGTCATAGACAGCCATCCTAAAACCTTAAGAAACTAGCATATCTTCTGTGTCAGGGTAACATGTATCTGCATTTTTAGGGGTAATTTATTGCTTTTTTAACATCACTTGAAAACACCATCTGACCTTTACATTGTGTTAGAAGTTTTTCAAATGGCCCATAATTACTTGGAAAAACATCATTTTACATTAATACCCATCATATGTTAAGAAAGTTTTTTGCTTCTCCTATAAACTCACTGTTTTGGAAGAGAGGTTTTGGTCTGACAGCAATGATTTTCCCTCACTCTCCTACAGAACACAGCCTTTTCATTTACAGAGAACAAGATCAATCCATAAAATCATAAAGATCTGCCTGTTGTGTGTGTGTGTGTGCACCATTGCTTAGCCATTTTTAAGCAAAAGTGAATTGCTTTATAAGTGCACTTTTAGTCTGTCCAATTAGCCACCAGCAAAACGCAAATTCCCATCAGCAACCCTACAGAGACAATGCCCCCCCCCCCCCCCAATAATAAAAGCTACATTGATCAGCCAGAACATTCAGACCACTAATGGCTGGAGTGAACCACATTGATTATCTCATCATCTCATTATAGCGGCACCTCACAAGTGGTGAGATATATAAGGCAGCAAGGGAACAGTCAGTTCTTGAAGCTGATGTGCTGGAAGCAGGAAAAATGGGTGACTATTAGAATCTGAGACACTTTGACAAAGGCCTTATTGTGATGGCTAGACGATTGAGTCAGCAGGTCTTGTGGAGTGTTCCAGGCATGCAATAGTTAATACCTACCAAAAGTAGTTCAAGGGAGGCCAACCAGTAAACTATCAGCAAGTTCATGGGCACCCAGGGCTCATTGATCCACATCGAGAGTAAAGACTAGGTCATCTGGTCCGATCCCACAGAAGAGCTACCATAGGACAAAAAGTGAAGCTGACTCTGATTGGAAGCTGTCAGAACACACAGCGCACCACAGTAAGAGCTGTTCTGGGGATTGCGGGGGACCTACACAATACTAGGCAGGTGGTGTTAATGTTATGGCTAATTGGTGCATATAATTAACACTAATCTTAAATGTCACTTCACTTCATTTCATATGTTCGACAGATTATTGCACTAAATATTATCACACTACACTGTTTCCTACTAAGCGGAAGTGATGGAGTGTGTTCTATGCCAATGTATGTCATACCAGCATCCGACTCTTACATTACAGCCTACATTAGAGCTGTGTTAGAAGAGATTGTTAGAATTTGCCACAAATTACTTCATATTATAGTCATTCATCATTATATTTATTAACCTTTTCCACACTGCTATAAGACAGCAAAGAAGCTCTCTCAGAAGAACATCGCTTTACCAATGTCACATCACCATGAACCACATTTCATTTTACAAATGTCCAGCCATGTGTAGCTACTCTCCTTCCGTTTCCAACTGCATTCTGGGACAACAGTGTCCATCAGCACCACTTTCACAAATACACACATTTTAAGTGTGTATTGTGGATATTTGAGTAAGCGTAACTCTGACACTTATAATAATACACACTACACACTTACACACCAGTTAGAATTCTTATGATGACCAGCATAATGTGTGTGGTCCTGTTACAGGTATATTGGGCACATCAGTCTTGCCCACGTCAGTGTCACAGCATGGTGGTCTGCCACCCAAAACTATCCAGCCAAGTGGCTCTAAGGTCAGAAACTGGCCATTGATAAAGGACTAAAGGACTGAGTGACACAACATGCACATCAGCAGGGAGTTGAGCTGGAGAGGAGGGGTTTCTGATAAAGTGGCCACTGAGTGTATGTTGTTATTTGAACAGGGACGAACCTACTTCTGGACCAGCGCTTTTATGCATAAAACTCTTGGGCCCAGAGTGTTTTTTCTGCAGTCCACATTTGGGTCGTTTTCCCTTTTTTTTCGTACGCCATGTAAGCCCTTTCACTTTCATCAGCGTCTCTAGAATAAGGAATCAATCAACATCTCATTCCAGTGGACATTTAAACGTCTCTGGTGTTCATTAATGTTAAATTCGCTCTGTCCCCCAGAGATTTTGGCCTTTTCCTGTCTTTTTTTTTCCTTTGGAGCACAAATTTACAGATGCTGAACTACTTTCACACAGTTTATTAAAGAAGTTCTTCTGTATGGAGTTTTGTGCCGTTGTCTCCCCTGATGGCCGTATATGAGTTATCTGGCAGGGGATGGCAGAGTTTTACATCAAAGCTCAGACGGAGTCATTTCATCTTTATCTCGTTCCACATGCAGTCACGCTCTGCTAACTGCCGCTTCTTCACCACGCCACCAGAGGGGGTGAGAGGAAAGGGCTCGGCTTTCCACTGCTCCCTTTCTTTCCCGTCCAGCACTTTAGGACCACTGAACATGCAGAGCAGAGACTGAGGGGTATTCTGTGTTTGCTGTGTGCACTGACCAGTGCTGCATTGTGCATCATTTGCACATGAATAACATCACTTCATGAACACAGTCAAATGAATTCAAAACATTACTTCCATTGTTTGCTTAGTGTGTGCTCTCAGCAAAAAGGCATCTATATACAAAGACCAGCCATGACATTAACACCACTGACAGGTAAGGGGGGGGGGCATATTAAGCAGCAAGTGAACAGTAGGTTCCTGAAGTTGATGTGCTGAATGGGCGAGCATGAGGATCTGAATCACAGGGCTTTATTGTGATGTTCTAGACAATCGAGTCAGGGCATCTCCAAAACAGCAGGTCTTGTGGAGTGTTCCAGGCATCCAGTAGTTAGTAAATACTAAAAGTGACCCTAGGAAGCACAACTGGGTCATGCACACCCAGGGCTCACTGATGCATGTGGAGAGTGAAGGCTCCTCTGTCTGGTCCAGTTCCACAGAAGAGCTGCTGTGGTTTAAAAAGTGAATGCTGACTCTGATAGAAAGGCATCAAAACACACAGTGCACCACAGTCAGGGCTGTTTCAGTAGCATGAAGGGAACCTACTCAGTATTAGGCATTGGTTTTAATGTTATAACTGATCGGTGTAGAGTCAAAGGGGACCCTGCACATGTTAGGGCTTTCACTGTTCTTGGGTTGTTGTGGATGTGTGAACCCATATATTTGCAGGGCAGGACCAGTTTGAGGGGCCATTGCTCTATAGAACCATTCTTAAAAAGCAAGGGAGCCTAAATGCAGTTCTACAGGGTCGGTATCAAAGCAAACTTGTGTTTTCCCTGCTTAAACACACCTGGTTCAATGGACCTGTTCAATACGAGGTTTGGTGAGTGCGTTTGATAAGGGGAACTACCATAATGTGCTGAAACAGGTTATCAGGGAAGGTCTCAGAGTTAGCTAAGCATTTCTCTCCATAAAAAACTCCCTAATGTAGAGGAAGAAACCTTGGAAGGAACCAAGACTCAGAAGAGAAAAGCATTCTCGTCTGGTTGACACCAGATAGCAGTGATTAACCACAGAGTCTCAGTTTATATAGTTGGCATCAGTTAAGGTCTATGACTTGGAGCAACAGCCCCTGTTTTGACTCAGACATGGGCAGCATATGAAGCCTATGGAGATGGTTTGTGGTAGTTAAACTAGTCTGAAGACAGATAAGAAAGAGGCCTCACTGACGGGCGATCTGGTTGAAAATATCAGGAAACCCCAGATGTAGTCGATCAGGCTGAATATCACGATCCAGGGATAGCAGGACAGAAATGCAAGTCAAAAACACTGTTTATTTCTAAACAGGCAGGGAACCAAACCAGATAAGGGTGATCCAAATGCGAAGTCAAACCAAGTACAAGTACATAGGTCAAAATCCAAAAATCCAAAAGTCCACAAACCAAACACTCAGTCACCGCACAAATGACGAGTGGCTTTGCGCCTCCATCCGGTCACCCGGAGCTTATGTAACCACATCCATCCGCTTTGTTATCCACAACACCTGTGAGTCCTTAGGGCCGGGGCTACCGGTTTCGGCCACCAGATGAAGACTATTCCCCTTTCTCCCTTAAAGGGGCCCTGCCCCTTTTCCTTACACCACTCCCCCACAACAGACGACTCCCAGCATTCCGTGAGACCCCCTCTTCCCCTGGGGCCCAGTAGACATGGAGGCAGAGCTAGTCAACGTCAGCAACGTCAGGGGGGAGCCAGGAAGCGCCAGTGATGTCCAGGGGGGCAAGGAGGTGCCGGCGACGTCCAGGGGGAGCAAGACTAAGCTGCTGATGCCATGGTGGAAGAGGGCACAGTAGGCGAGGTCCAGTCAGAGCCCGGCGAGGACGGTGACATCAGGGCATAAGCTGCTGGTGATGGCAATGTCAGGCCGGAGCCAAGTGGTGATGGTGTGGTCAGGGCGGAGCCAGGCAGAGGCAGCAATGCCTAAGCAACCTTCCCGGGCTCCAGAGGCGTGGGGGCAGGACACGGCAGCTTCAGCGCTGTGGGGGTGGGACCCTGCAGCTTCAATGTCATGCTGGGAAAGCCCTCTGGCGTCCTCGGTAACCCGGAGGCTGGACCCTCCAGTGTCCTCAGTGACCCAGAGGCTGGACCCTTCGGTGTCCTCAGCAACCTGGAGGCTGCACACGACTGCTCCTGCACCGTGTAGGTGGAACACGGCTGTTCCTGGACTGGAGCTGCAGCACACTGCTTCCAGGTTGCTCCAGCTACCTGGAAGCGGTGCACGGCAGCTCCAGCGACCTAGAAGCGGTGCACGGCAGTTCCAGCGACCTGGAAGCAGTGCTGCAGCTCCAGCGACCTGGAAGCGGTGCATGGCAGCTCCAGCGATGCGGAAGCGGTGCACGGCAGCTCCTGCACCGTGTAGGCGGAGTGCGGCGGCTCCAGTGACCTGGAAGTGGTGCATGGCAGCTCCAGCAACGTGAAAGCGGTGCGTGGCAGATCCAGCGATGCGGAAGCGGTGCACGGCAGCACCCCTGGCGCTGGAAGTGGTGCGTGGCAGCTCCAGCATTGTGGAAGCGGTGCGTGGTGGCACCGCTGGAACTGACCCTTCCAGATTCCATGACGCGGCGATGGGGCTCAGAGCTTCGCCATTCCACTCGCTCCTGGCGGGCATGGACCTGAGTTCCCCCACGGCATCGAAATCCTTCCGCGTGCCCCTCTCGAACTCCACCAACCTTCCTTGTTGGCGTCCTCCCCCGTGAGGGTGATGGAACGCCTTCCTCAGTTGGTCGGTGAAGCCCTCGTAAGTGCACGCGGCGAGGTTCAGCTCGCCCCACACTGCAGTCACCCACTCCAGCGCTCTCCCAGAGAGAAACGAGACCGTGGTCATCATTTTTTGAAAATCGGTCTCCACCGATTACCGCGTGAAAAAGACAGAGCATTGAGACAGGAACCCACAGATCATGTTGGGGTTCCTGTCATACTTGTCAGGCTCTCTTGTTTCTCTTTCGGAAAAATCCGGTATGGGCAGGGCTGCGCGTGGGCGCGAACCGGATCCCGGACCGGATTCTGATGCAGTGAGTGGATGACAGCCGCTGCAGGACCCGTATTAGCTCACCCAGGCTGGCGTTGAGGTCCTTGATCACCCGCCGGTGTTCCCCGAGCAGCCTACCCTGGTCCACCACAGCTTGGTGCGGGGGTGTCGGGACGACTCACTGTGTCCTTGGAAATTGGAAAAAGTCAAAAACACTGTTTATTTCTAAACAGGCAGGCAACCAAACCAGATAGGGGTGATCCAAATGTGAAGTCAAACCAAGTCCATAGGTCAAAATCCAAAAGTCCACAAACCAAACGCTCAGTCACCGCACAAATGCGGAGTGGCGTCGCGCCTCCATCTGGTCGCCCAGAGTTTATGTAACCCCAACTATCCGCTTCGTTATCCACAACACCTGTGAGTCCTTAGGGCTGGGTGTGGATGCCGGGGCTACTGCCTTCGGCCACCAGATGGAGACTATTCCCCTTTCTCCCTTAAACTGAATGGAAGTGCAGCAGTTCCTATTGTCCTAGCATAGTTCTGGCCGAAAGTACAAACAGCTGGGAACTCCAGTAATAGCAGAAAAAATCTTTTGCACTTGAGTTAAAGAAAAACGTGCCTCATTTCAATGTAAATATAACTTAAGTTTCAAAAGTAAAATTACTAAAAATGCAGCATTTCTCATGGTGACACAGTGGTTAGCATTGTTATCTCACAGCAAGAAGGTACTGGGTTTGATTTGGTAAGCACATTGTCTGTCTGGGTTTCTGCCAAGATCTCCGGTGTCCTCCCACAGTCCAAAACAGGTAAATTTGGTGTATTGTAAATTTTTGCCCCCTAGGTATGAGTGTTAGACCTGTCCAGGAAACCTAGGATAAGTAGCACAAAAATGGATGGAGCCTGAAAAATGATCAGGTTTTGGGCTCATTTCAATTATTATCACTTAATCTCACATTTTTGTTTTCTTCAGGTCCATCCACTAGCTAGGACTCTCCCAACACCTTCACCAGCTACCAGAAGCCAGCGCTCACTAGCATTGCACTAATGGGAGGAGAGGGAGGCCCATCCTACTAAGCCTGAGAGAACAACTGCGCTCTACTGGACTCTTGCCCACAGATGGCTGTGGCTTCACCAGGGGTCAATAATTGGGTCAGTGCTTAGAGAGCTGCATCACTTGGGAACCCCTGGGTGGATTTTTCACATGACACATCGAGCTTGGATTGGATAAAAAAAATTCTATTATACACTTCCAGCAATAAATAAACAGAAATGTAGGCTATTGCTCTGTTATATTATATTCAGTAACCTCATTCTTAGACAGGCAGGTTCTGCAGTCTGAAGCAGATCTTGTGGTGTAATGTGTGTTTGTGTGCCCTGTACAGGTAAGGGGTGTAGGTGGTTGGGTTAATCTGTTCATGCAGTTAGCAAAGTATCAGTATGAATAGTAAAACAATGTTAAAAAGGTGAAAGAACAGCTAACGTAGCACTGTGGCTCTTCGGCATAAGCACACTGTTGTCCCTTAGGGTCCTTTAGCATTTTCACTTCTTTTTATGGATTTTTGCTCTTGGAAACAGGCCTGTCACAGTCATTCCTGCTTTCTCTCTGCTGTTTGGCTGCCTGTCATCCTCACAGTACCTTTGTGTGTGTGTGTGTGTGTGTGTGTGTGTGTGTGTGTGTGTGTGTGTGTGTGTGTGTGTGTGTGTGTTTCCCCCCCT
>JBBPDA010000116.1:40841-51785 GCA_037974385.1 Arnoldichthys spilopterus | reverse complement strand
GTGATGGGTTAAATGCAGAGGTCACGTTTCGTTGTGGCGCTTGAGTGTGTTCACAATGACACACAGTCACTTTCACTTCACTTTGCTATCCTCCGAATACTGCTAGCGAGGCTAACGCTGCTGAAGCCAGAGGTCACCCAGATACGCCCAAAGCGTCTCTCGACCGCCTCAGAGTCTCTTTACATCTTTCTCCCTCTTTCCTTCGCAGCGATCCGAACATTCCGGTGCCGCAGGACACCAAGTTCATCCACACCAAGCCCAACCGCTTCGAGGAGGTCATCTGGACCAAGTTCAGCTCCAAGGACAAGCAGTACCTGCACATCGGCCTGAAGCCCCGCGTCCGCGACAACTACCGGGCCAACAAGGTGGCCTTCTGGCTGGAGCTGGTGCCCCACCTGCACACGCTGCACGAAGAAATCGTCAGCTCCATCACCACGCGCCTGCCGCCCGGAGGGGGCGGGGGTGGGCCCCACCGGCCCGGTCGGAAGGGTCCGGTGCAAGGTCCGGGCACGCGGTCCACGAGGCATCCCGTGGTGTCCACCTATCCTCCGGATCCAGACCCGGAGGGTTCGGAGCGTCCGCGTATTCCCCCGTTTCCCGAGGCCACCCGGGATTACTCGACGGAGCTGAGCGTGACGGTCGCCGTGGGCGCCTCGCTGCTCTTCCTCAACGTCCTGGCCTTCGCCGCCCTCTACTACAAGCGCGACAAGCGGCACGAGCTCCTCCAGCGCCGGCACCGCCGCCTGTCGCCGCAGCGCGGCATCGGAGGCCCCGCGGGGGGCATCGCCGGCATAGCGGGCATGGCCCCGCCCCACAATGACCTGGCGCTCAGCCAGGAGGAGGAGCTCATGTCCCTCCAGATGAAGCAGCAAAGGGTGGAGCTGGACCACGGTACCCCGTTGGCACCGCGCGGCCTCCACGGCGACCTGGAGCCCCTGCGCCCGCCCGTGTGCCCGCCGGACTACACGCTGGCGCTACGGCGGGCACCCGAGGACGTGCCGCTCATGACGGCCAACGCCCTCTCCATGATGCCCAGCACCATCACCGGCATGCAGCCCCTCCATGCCTTCAACACTTACCCCCCGGCCCCGGCCCCCAGCTCCAGCCACAGCAACAACGCCCTGCCCCACCAGCACTCCACCACACGCGTATAGTAGTAGCGCCTCCGGGAACGGGGGCCAAGCATCTCGGCCTCTGGGAAGTCGGCATCCCGCACGATCGGAACAAGACTATCAGTTTGCACCAAGGTCGGGCTGATTTGCGCTTGCGTTGGTGGGTTTAACCACCCGTGATGTCACCCACAGGCCACTGGCGCAGGGCTCGTCCTGGGCCTCTCTGCACCCAGTCAAACGTGGATTAGTGCAAATCTCGGCTCGATCGGCCGGGCCAGGGTTTGGGCGGGAGGCGTTAAACGTTATGTTTCATGACCTGTGATGTCGCTCGACCTCCCGTCCGCTGTAAAAATCGTTAAAAAAATCGCTACGCTAGCCTTGTGTAGGGAAGGTCTTTGCAAATTGAACGTAAACGTTGCATCTATGATGTCACTCTGCACCAGAGAGGAATTCCTTTCCTAAATATGTGTTTAGTTTTATGATCTGTGACATCACTCAACACCCCATCACCGTCCGGATCACACCAGTACAGTGCAGGTAGTTCACGCTCGGTTCTGGTTGATGCAGTTCCTGAGAAAGTGACCAGATTTGATCAGTCGTTATTGACCGCATCCTGCCAGTACAGGCCAGATGTTTCTGCGAACATTTGTGCTTCTTTATTTTTGTTTGTTTTGGTTTTTCAGCTCGCTGATGCCGTACCACCGTCTGGACCGTCTGTGCCCTCAAAGGAAACATTAGGTTCTTAGTTCTTAGAACCGCTGGACGAAGTTTCCCCTTCCTTGTGTGTTCGCACCACAGGAACAGAGAAACACAGGAGGAGCTATTCTAGCTCTAACTTCAGGGTTGGTACTTTCTCACATTAGAGGAACCATGAACTGATGTAAGTGTACAGTGATTGGCCCGGACAAAAGTAAGCTGTGATTGGTCCAGGTGAACTCGTGCAGCGATTCGCCATTTTCAAGAGCTCTTGAAAAAAAAAACTGGGTAAAAACATGGACAGATGGACGGACAGTGAAGTCCAGGCTTTACTGAGCCTGGGACAGAGGGAACACAATGGGGTGTCGACGCGTTTAAGCGCTCTGATCCTCCATCGTCTCCTATGCGGACGCTATACCGGCCATCCGCCAGCTCACGTCACTTCAGCGCCACCTACAGGAGGATCCCCTGAGGGTGTGCAGTTCTCACGGGAGCCCCACTGCGGGCGGTTCCTCTCAAAAAGTCCCTAGAACTGTTTGGTCCAAAAGCACCAATGGTTAGCGATTGCTAATTTTTACGGCTTCTTTTTTTTTTTGGAATCGTCACCTAAACACTGGTCATAAAATTTCAAATAACGTTACATTTCTCGAAGAACTGCATCAGCATGACGAGATTTCCATAGCACACGTTAGCACAAGCAGAAAGTTCTTCTTCTGATCGTGTAGGGTGCCGACTTCAGAGGTGCGCCCCTCGCTGGCCCTCTGGACACAGACTCTGCAGAGACACGGTCCATACACACACTTCTCCTGCCCCCCCACGCCCCAGCTCTTCTCTCTCTCTCTCTCTCTCTCTCTCTCTGTCTCTCTCTCTCTCTCTCTCTCTCGGTCTCTCTCTCTCTGTCTCTCGGTCTCTCCACATTCTTCCTCAGTTGGAGAAGAGAAGAGTTTTACTATGAGAAACAGTGGCTTCTTCTTCTTCTTCTTCTTCTTCTTCTTCTTCTTCTTCTTCTTCTTTCTTCTTCTTCTTCTTCTTCTTCTTTCTTCTTCTTCTTCTTCTTCTTTCTTCTTCTTCTTCTTCTTCTTCTTCTTTCTTCTTCTTCTTCTTCTTCTTCTTCTTCCTTCTTCTTCTTCTTGCTTCTTCTTCTTCTTCTTCTTCCTTCTTCTTCTTCTTGCTTCTTCTTCTTTTTTCTTCTTCTTCTTCTTCTTCTTTCTTCTTCTTCTTTCGTCTTCTTCTTCTTCTTTCTTCTTCTTCTTCTTCTTCTTCCTTCTTCTTCTTCTTTCTTCTTCTTCTTCTTCTTTCTTCTTCTTCTTCTTCTTTCTTCTTCTTCTTTCGTCTTCTTCTTTCTTCTTTCTTCTTCTTCTTCTTCTTCCTCCTTCTTCTTCTTCTTCTTTCTTCTTCTTCCTTCTTCTTCTTCTTCTTCTTTCTTCTTCTTCTTCTTTCTTTTTCTCCTTCTCCGGCTTCTTACCCCAAATTCCCGTTCCACCTTAAATGGCCTAGCAGTCGCATTCTGGCACCGCAGCCTCAACATAGAGCTTGAAACGTTCAGCTGCACCCAAACAGGACCCGAGTTGAGTTCGGACGTTCTCCAGCATGCATCAGGTTCCGGTTCTGGGGTCTCGCAGGCCTCCTGCTTTTCTTTTCCTTTGCTTTATTCTTCCTCCCCTCTTTCAGTCTGCACGCCGGAGCTCCATGAGGCCAGCGCGTTTGAGTCGGATCAGCCCAAAGGGTTTATAGTGTCAGCACAGTTTGGTCGTTTCCCCTCCTCAGACACAAGCGCTGCATCTGGAAACGAACTGGTGGTTAAAACCAGGTGTGTTTAAGCAGGGAAATCACCAAACTGTGCTGGACACCAACTCTCCAGGACTGCAGTCGCCCACCACTGGCTTATACATTATATATTCTTTGGGCCGAAAACAGTTTTTTTAATATATGTTGCATTTAAAATATGTAACATGTTCTATGCAACGAAATAGAGCAGGTGGAGAATAACGTATGGCTACATCAGCACCGTATGGACAGTTGATCCAGACCAGAGACGTTTGGGATGTTGTTTGTAAACGCTGCTTTGGGAATAAATGAGTTACAGTAGAATTTAACGTTAATTTAGGACAGACGATGCCATATTCTTCCTTATCCATGATCTCATGACGGCCGTTACTATCTCAACACAGTAAATTGGGCAGGATTGGTCACTTTAGGTGGTTGCGTCGGGCCGGTTTGGGCCACTTTCGAGTATGAGGAATTAAGGTTAGGATGCTAAACTTGATGGGGGTTCAGGCCAGGTTGGTGAGGGGGTTTTTTGAGGGTGAAGTAGAGTACAGACACTTTTTTTGAGTTTCAGGTGAGGTTTGGGCTCAAAACATGAGGATGTGCCTCAGGTCAGATTAGCTTCAGAAGCGTTTAGGGTTTCGGGTGGGCTTCTGCCTCTGGCACCGTCTTTAGGGTTGTGATCAGTTGCTTCAGGCCGGTTTGGGCCAAAGATATTTTAGGATTCCGTTCAGGTTGGACTCAAAACTTATAGCTTTGGGCAGGTCAGGTACAGACAATTTTTGGGGAACCTTGGGTTGGGTTTGGGCTCAAAACTTGATAATGTGTCTCAGGCCAGGTTGTGTACAGACAGTTTTTTAGGGGGACTCAGGTAGGGTTCAGCCTCACAACTTGACAGTGTGGAACTAGTGGGGTTTGGTTGGGTACAAATGAACATTTTGGATCTCAAATGGGGTTTGGGATCAAAACCTGATGGGGTTCGTATTGGGTCAGGTACAGACCAATGTTTGGGAGGACTCCGATCAGGTTTGGGCTCAAAACTTGATAGGGTTCATATTGGGTTGGGTACAGACCAATGTTTGGGGGAACTCGGGTGGGGTTCGGGCTCAAAACCTGATCATGTGGTTCTGGTTATGAGGGTACAGGCCATTTTTGGTGGGGCTCAGGTCTAGTTTGGGCTCAAAACTTGATGGGGTTCGTATCAGATCAGGTACAGACCAATTTTTGGGGGGAAACGGGTGGGGTTTGGGCTCAAAACTTGACGATGTGGCTCGGGCCAGGTTGGGTACAGAAACTTTTTGAGTCTGAGATGAGGTTTGGGCTCAAAACGATGACGTGGCTCTGGTTGGGAGGGTACACACAGTTTTTGTCAGGGCTCGGGTCAGGTTTGGCCTTAAAACTTGAGGAGATTCGTGTCCGATCAGGTACACACCAGTTTTTTGGGTTCAGTCTCAATACTCGATGATGCAGCTCGGGTCTGGTTGAGTACGTACTGGGGGGCTCGGGTTTATGTTCAGCTCCAAACAATGTAGCACGGCTCGGGCAGGAAGTCCTGGGCTGATTCGGGGTTCGGGCCGAAACGTAAGGCCCCGTTAAAGCTCTGCCAGAATGCAGCCGCTGCACCATTTAAGGTGGAACGGTGAATTCCAGTTGGAAGCTGGTGAGAAACAACCGAGTGGCCATTTCTCCCACACTCTCGTCTCGGTGACGAAAAGCAGCTGTGTTGTTGTTTTTTGGGGTTTTTTCTTTTTCCTGTCGTCCCCTTTGACCCCGCACTGGGTTTTTAACACCGAGTACAGAACTCTGCAGTTTTTGCCTACTTTTATAAAACGTAAAAACGTGTAAAAAAAAAACAAAACACGTGTTTCCCGAGAAACCCGTCAGGACATGAATGGAGGGGGGAAAAAACAAAAAAACAAAAACAAAGATTTTGATCGTTTTTACCAGCATTTCTGTGCCAAGTACTGTGATAATCATCCAGACGCTGAGTCTGCCGGACCGACTCGGAGTGGACCGCACGAAACCGGATCATAGCGTCATCGACAAAAAAAAAAAAAAAAAAAAAAAAAAAAAGTGCCAAAACCTTGTTTTGCTTTTTCGTTCTCTCTCTCTCTCTCTCTCTCTCTCTCTCTCTCTTCATTTCTCTCTTCTTTTTTTTTTCCTTTTTGCACTGTTGCTGGTCTCTGCTCATGGGAAGAGATAATATAAATAAGAATATCTATATTAAAAAAAAAGTCTAAAATATAGAAATATGAAATTTATATCTTGTTTGCTCTCTGGGAAATTTGCATGATTTATTTTGTAAAAGAGGAAAACACGGACAGAGGACGTTTCTTTTCCTGTCGCGCTTTTATTATTGCCGTCCTTTCCTGGACAGGTCTCCTCTCTCTCTCTCTAGCTCTAGCTCTCTCTCTCTCTCTCTCTCTCTCACTGCTATATTTTTGTGCACTTCATTCTTTTTCTCTTCTGTAGATACTTCAGCATATCAGGAAAATGGAAACTGATGATCACAATAAAAAGCGGATGAACAGATCCCTTCTTTTTATTTTTTTTTGTCCCGTTCGTCACTGAGGATCCAAAGGACTCGTTACCCCACCGCCACCGCCATCACCGCACCTTTCTATCTCCATTTATACTGTACATTTTACTACAGGTACCACACAGCGCTTCACCTGAGCTCTAACGGCCACCGTCAGGACTCCTTCTTCTCCTTCTCCTCCTCTCTTCCTTTCATTCCTTCTCTGTTACTCTCTCTCTCTCTCTCTCTCTCTCTCTCATATTCAGGTGGCCAGCCTGCTACGACTCTTTCCCGCCTCACGGCACAGAGGAGGAACTAAAAACCAAGAGAAACAAAGAGTATGGGCAAACCACCCCCCCCCCCTCCCCTCAAAGGGTCAAGAATGTGGTCCAACGCCATCTTGATCCAGTGCCTCCGCTGTACACACTGATAAGGCCTGACCAGTAGGAGCCCGGGGAGGCCACGGGGGAAGAGCTCCTCACCGTAACGCACCCATCACCTCCTCTTTTCGGTTTACCACCCCACCCCCCCCACCCCCCCATATCCCATCTGTGGACATACGCTGGGACACACGGAAACTGCTTTCTACTGGACTGAAAAAAAAACAAACAAACAAACACAAAAACACCACAAACTGTACATTTTTATTTCTGAGGTGTAAAAGAGAAGACATGGTCTTTGTAAATATTCTGTTTCTCATTTGGTTTACGGCCCAAAATGTATCCTTTGTGACAGCAAGTGCAAGTTCGAGTCGTCCGGGATTAGCTACTAGCGGTTAGCCTTTCGTTCGTTTCCTCGTCAAGACGCCATTTGGGTTTGTAGAGTTTTTCCGCAGCTTTTGGGCTTTCGGTGGATCTTTCTCGGGGGGAGGGTCGTTCCTGAAGACACCAGGATGAGCCTGGAGCCAGCGAGGGGGGGGTGCAGTGGGCCGATTTATCAGAAACACCCACCTTACAGCTGGCCACTTTATCGGAAACACCTTTTTGTAGTACAGTCACATGACACACGGAGGGTCATTACATGGGATGGTTCAACTGTTAGTGTCGTCGTCGGTCCGGTTTCGGAATCGCAGCCGACCAAAATTGTAGAGCCTCGACTTTGCGCTGCCGTCCTTGGGCAAGACGCCCAACTTCACATGAACCTGTCCTTGCACGTGGCTCTGGATGAGTAAAATATTTACAGAAAACAGCATAAACGGTTACAGTGATGGTCCACAGGGGCCGTGCGGAGACCTGTGCAGGAGCTGGTGCTGAAAAGAAAGTGGGCGGGGTGTGAAATTGGGGTTTTTCTCCATGGGAGTGTGTTGGGGGCGGACCTAATCACAACATTTTGTAACCTGGAGAGCTGGAACAAAACAAAATGAATCAGAAGTTGCAGTGGGTGGGTGAGTGCCTCAAAGCCCCCCAGGTGTGTGCAAGAGTTTGGGCACCCCTAAGAAGAAGTGGGAGGAGTCAGAAGGGGAACACACACCCCCTCTAGCTAACACCTGAATGGCGACAGAATGTTTTAGCAGTTAACAAAAAAACATAAATGTGGCCTGTGCAAAAGTAATGGCACACTTTAATTATTATATGTAGCTATATCATTATAATATTATTATATATTTATATATTTTTCCAGTGTTAAACCCAAAAATATTGCATGAAAATGCCATAATTGGGCCTAAACTTTTGCATACTACTGTATGTGAAATCTCATGCTGACGCACTTGTTTCCCTAAACATGCTTTAAAATTCCAGTCCAGTGCTGGAGAAACGATCCAGATGGGCTTCAACCATTAAGGCCTATTATTGGTTAACAGGCAGCCAATGGTGATGCCCAACCTTGCTTGTTTTGTCGATGGCAGAGGACAGGGTCATGTGGACTGCGCTCCTGAACCGCACATCTACACATAACACGGTGCACCCGTGTGGTAGGCGTTTCTGCTAAAATGGCCAATAATTGTATGCACAGGGTTGGGGGTTCGAATAAAGTGTGCGAATCCATATTGGAGCTGTGTGGAATGGGAATCCTCCATGGACGGTGGCTGGAGGAGCCGGCGACCATACTGCAATGAAAACAACCACACATGCTACTGTGCTACACCATGCTAACTGTTAGCCACTGGCTTTCATTCACTGTTAGCAGCATTAGCATTAGCATTAGCATTAGTGACCGAGCCATTGTTTTGTAGGTGCAGACGTCCTTTATGGGTCCTACACTCTCCAAAATGAAGGTTGCTCAAGGGTTCTTGGAAAATTGCAGTAGGAACCTTTACACTATGCAGAGGTTCTCTAAGCCATGACGTTTTTCACACTCATGTCTCATGAACCACCCGGGAAAAGGTCGAAGGCCAGGCTACATAGCATCCGCATAAGCTTTTGGTGACACCAGACATAAATGCACATAAACATTGGTTTGAGCTCCAACCAAACAGTGTTTTTTGATAAAGTTTTGTGCGGCTTGTTGTTACCTGGGTGATACGATCACCATTCCTGGGTCCAAACACCCCCTTCCTACCATTCAGCTGCAGCGACCTCCAACTTTTGACACAAAGAGCGCCCCCCTCTGTTAACGGTCTCTTTGTAATCTGCCACTGAAGTTCGCTTCTCATTCAGAATTTTCAGTTCCACCTTAAAATGTGCAGCTGTGACATTCCGCAGCGCCGTAACAACAAACAATGACAAATTCAGCTTCGTGGAAGCTCCCACCAGACCAGCACCTCCGACCACACCCACCCCATCCCACCTCTCATCAGATTACAAAACTTTAAAATCGTGTATAAAATTTGAGTTTTCTCATTTCTTTACTAAAGCAATGTTTCCCAAAGTGTGGTGCACGGCCCCCTGCTGGGATATACAGGTAATGCAGCTGTGCTGTGAGAGTAATTTGCAATAAGCACCGTTATTCATTTGCATTTTTGTCATTTTAAAATTTTCATAAATTACGTTTGATTAAATTTTGACACTTAAACAGCGATCAGATGTACTTTAACAAAGCCGTGGGATTTCAGTCGTTATACTCTTCTTTTCCCCCACACGGAGGGTCATTACATGGGATGGTTCAACTGTTAGTGTCGTCGTCGGTCCGGTTTCGGAATCGCAGCCGACCAAAATTGTAGAGCCTCGACTTTGCGCTGCCGTCCTTGGGCAAGACGCCCAACTTCACATGAACCTGTCCTTGCACGTGGCTCTGGATGAGTAAAATATTTACAGAAAACAGCATAAACGGTTACAGTGATGGTCCACAGGGGCCGTGCGGAGACCTGTGCAGGAGCTGGTGCTGAAAAGAAAGTGGGCGGGGTGTGAAATTGGGGTTTTTCTCCATGGGAGTGTGTTGGGGGCGGACCTAATCACAACATTTTGTAACCTGGAGAGCTGGAACAAAACAAAATGAATCAGAAGTTGCAGTGGGTGGGTGAGTGCCTCAAAGCCCCCCAGGTGTGTGCAAGAGTTTGGGCACCCCTAAGAAGAAGTGGGAGGAGTCAGAAGGGGAACACACACCCCCTCTAGCTAACACCTGAATGGCGTGAGAATGCGTGGGATTTCAGTTGTTATACTCTTCTTTTCCCCCAAATATATCACATCCTTCATCGTGGGCAGGGAATCATGGCCGACAGAATGATGGTGTGTTGATCAGAGTGGTGATTCGGGCTGGGTGGGCTGCAGGTGGGTTTCAGATTTCACATTCTGCCATGTTCCTTTAGGCCTGCCTTAACACAGCCTGAGCCTAACTTGCAAGCTCAGAAGGTTTGGACATTTCGGAGGACGTTCCTCGCCTGTAGAAGCTGTTTTGAAGGTGTATGCTGCAGCGAGGCGAGGCGAGGCGAGGTATTAGCACATTATCACACAGAGAGGTCGTTCAGTTTGCTTCACAGAGGTAAATGAGTAATAAACCGAGGATTTAGCAATGAAATTGGTAATAAAATTAGATTTACAAAAAGATTTAGGAAGATTTAAAATAGATGATGAAGTGCATGATGAAAACGAGGCCGTTTTTAGCTTCTTTTCAAAACTGGCTGCAGTTGGGGGTCAGATCTGATCTCCTTGAGGAGCTGGTTTCAGCAGGGGGCAGCGTAATGACTAAATGCCATTTCACCCTGTTTAGTTGCAGCTCTGGGCTCCACTAGCTGAGCATTTAGGGCCCAAATCACTGACAGACTTATAAACACTGTTAAATGTGCACCATGCTCGTCTTCGCTCAGCTGGGACGTCGCTACGCAACATTAAAAGAGGACGATTTCCTTAAGAAATCACCATATTTTCCCTAAATATCAAAACTTTTATGAAAATGTCAAATTGTGGAGCCAGAAATCCAGCCAGTTATTGTGAGGATGATACGTCACATCTGTAAACCTCTGTTGATGTCAGTTGTCACAAAAGGCTTGTGCAGGTGTCGTGTAGCCTAAGGCCGTGTCCACATGGGCGTCTGAATCAAGCGTTTTCCAGGCGTCATGTGAGAAATCAGACCGTCCACTCTGGCTTTCAGGGCTCGCGTTTAGCCACCTGTGCCTCCGGGTAACATCAAAGAAAGTTGTATGCAGCTTTTTCCTGGCGTCAGTTTCTGCCAAAATCCTGATAAATGCAAAGAAAACGTCTTTATTGCATTTGTATGCAGTTCGTTTAGGTCTGGAGGACCATATCAATCCCATGATTCTTCAGTCAGAGTGTGATCAAAGTAGCTGGGCCATATTTTCACACAACGACGTCAAGGTTCAGGTCTAATAAAGACACTGATCCATATATCACTACTACAGTGAAGGATGAAGCTCAAACCCCACAGATTAAACACACTTATTACTGCCCCCACAGGTCACACACAGTACTACAGTCTGGGCTGTCTGATTACTGCCCCCACAGGTCACACACAGTA
>JBBPDA010000115.1:72350-82438 GCA_037974385.1 Arnoldichthys spilopterus | reverse complement strand
GTTCAGACTGTAATTCTGTGTGTTTACCTGTGGGGGGCAGTAATCAGACAGTCCAGACTGTAATTCTGTGTGTTTACTGGTAAAAGGCTGCAAATCGACAGGTCATACAGTCACAAAATTCCACGGCAGGAGGAAAAACGTACGTGTATTCCAGGTAATTTTGGACGTTCGGTTCAAACATCACAATGTAAACGAATTTGCGCAAACCGTGATGTTGCTTCGACGGGGACAATCCGTTTCCCCAGCAGAATGACGGAATAGAAGACGCGTGGACGAACGGTCAGCAGCTGCCGAGTTATTTCGGCGGAGATGATTCCCAGAGGGAGCCACACAGGGCTCAGGTGAGCAGTGGCGGATATAAACAAAACGTTCAGCGCTTTGTACAGGGCCCAGAGACTAGAGGCGGGACAGAAGCGCAGGCGCTGGGAGAAAACATCAAGTGTAGTTAAAGGGAGTTCGGTGTGAGTGGCCAGACAGAGGTGGAAACGCACCAGAAGACAGGAACTCGAGGCTAATTCGATCACATTAGCAGGGCTGGGAAGAAGAAGAAAGGGTGGATTTGGAGCGGAGTGACGGATTATTCACCCTAAAGGCCAACAGATGGGGCGGCGTAGAGCTGCTGCTGTGGTGTTTACGTGGAGTTTAGTGACGATTCGTCGAATTATCTCTGGACAGGAGGGATGGGAATGGGACCGTGCAGTTAAGGCAGAGGTTCTCCAATCTGGACTTTGATTCCAGATTCCGGTCCTGGATTTTGTTATTACCAGTACATATGACTCTAGGCGGCCAATCAACTATATCAACAGTTCAGTAACTACTGGTGATTACAAAATCCAGGAGTGGAATTCAAGGAATCAAGGTCCAGATTTGAGAACTGCTAAGGTGTAGGGAGTTGCACCTGTAGCCTGAGGGTCACGGGTTGAAATCCCAGACCGGTGCTGCGGAACCTGCGGGCAAATTTATTTTAATAGCGCTTTTTACAAATGACGTGGTCCCAAAACGGCTGTACGGAGTCCGGATTCGAACCCCTAATGAATGAGCCGAGGGCGACAGAGGCCAGGAAAATCTACCGAAGATGTAGGAAGGAACCTTGGGAGGAACCAAAGCTCAGAAGGGGGAACCCCGCCTCCTCTGGTCAACCAAAATAAAAGAATCGTGGTTGCACTTGGTTTTCCACCTGACGTTTAAGAACATTGACGATAAAAACAATTTTCCAAAGCTAAAGAGTGATGTTAAAGTGACTATTTGTCATTGTGAACACACCCAATTCCACAAAGTGCACCACAATGAAATGTGCCCTCTAACTCATCTACATGTGGAGCAGTGGGCAGCAATCAACAGCATCCAAGGGGGCAGTGTAGTAGGACGGTGGGAAGGAAACAGTGGGCTGGGACTTGAACCCATGACCCACAACGACACATGACCTCTGCATTTAACCAATCACACGTGCACACGTGGAGCAGTGGGCAGCTACCGACAGCGCCCGGGGAGCAGTGTAGTGGGACGGTACCTTACTCAAGGCAACCTCAGTAGTGCCCAGGGACTCGAATCTGCAAACCACCAGAGTAATCGCACAGAATAATCGAGACGGAAACAGTTGCGATTGTGATATTTGGCCATAATCGAGACGCCCTTGTTGAGATCGGCGTATACATTTTAACAAGCGAACAGCGCCCAAAGCAACGGAACGCTGCCCTTGGGACCTGAAGGTCGCCAGTTCAAGTCCCGGCCTGGGTACTGGTTCACTTGAGCAAGGTACCGTCCCGCTACACTGCTCCAGGTCTTGGAAATCGTTTTGGATAAAAGGGTCAGCCAAATGAATCTCTCGTTTCGCAAACCCCGCCCCCTTTCTTAGGGTTTTACGTTCTTTCCACCACCGTCAGGACTTCGCGCAGAGCATCCAGGCTTAACGGCTCCTCAGACAGAGCACAGTGCGAACAGGAAGACGGTCCTGCAGACCGACTCCTCACTGCACATCTGCTACGCAGGCGAACGCGGGACGTTCTGTCAACACCCCGAAAAACGAAGCGGTTCAGTGTGAGGCTAAAATGTTGTCGGCCTGGTGTAAAAGGACACCGCCAGGGCTGAAAAGGTATGAACACGCTCACGAGGAAGAGAGAAAAAACACAAACGCGCTCATCAAGGACGGAGAGAAATATTTACATGGGAAACTTCGCCGCTGGCAGCCGAGCGCCCGGAGCCCGGCCGAGCGGATCATCCCCTCAGGAAGAGGGAGATTAGTGGCAGTGAAACTTACCTGTTCGTCTCTGAGGGGGAACGGGCGCCGAGCAGCCACCACAGCAGCTGTGTTTACGGTCACGCGTTAGAGAACAAGGAACCGCGAAGCTGATTTTATCAGAACGCAGGCAGGATTTCTGCTCCGACGACGGCAAAACAGGCAGAATGCTGCGAGTACGAGAGCGTTACGCTCAATAAAAAAGGAGGCGTATCAGCAGGACCGGTCCTGCAGCCGCTATCTGAACACTTGGCTTGCGTGAGCTGAAAAATGTTCGAAAGACCACGAAAGGTCACAATGAGGGGCTACGTTGGGAGCAAAGCCTTGAAAGAAGGCGAGATGAAGTTTACAGCTGTGGGAAAGTGTCCGGATGCAGAAGAATCTGAAAAATGCGGGTAAACAAAAAAAAAAAAAAAGAAAGAAAAAAATTTGAAAAAAGGAAATAAATACATTTAAAAAATTAAATAATTATAAAAAATATATATAGAAAATATTAATAAAAATAATAAAAAATAAAAATAAGTTAAACAAAGAAGCCATAATAAATCAAAAATAAATACGCTAAAAAAAAAAATTATTAAAATTTAACTGTGTTTGCATTGGGGGCCTTTTTAAACAGGAGTCGCTGTGATTCGTGGGTAAAAAGATGAGGTCTACGTTTAAAAAATGACCGACATGCGATAAACATTTCTAAACGGACTTGGTCTTGTGTAAAAGTGTGCACACCCTTGGTCAAATGACTCGTTGTTGTTGATTTTGCGAGTGTATGTACACAGTCTTTACAGTAAACACGCTGTTCAAAACGCAGTTATCGTTCACTTACTGAGCTGAACCAAATTAGGGAAGAAAAAAAACTAAATTGTGCAAAAGTTGGCACATTACACTTTACACTCACCTAGAAATGCGCCCTAAAGTCTGTTCTGTGCCGAGGGGGTGCACTTACTTTCAATCAGAAGCTCAAGAAAACGTTTCACCTGAGCGAGAATAAGAAAACCTGTACACTCGACTCCTTAAAGCGTTGTTCTGCGATTGGACGGAGGTAATGTGTGTGTGTGTGAATTAAAAAAGGAATCTGCCACAACATTAGGACCACCTGCCTAACACTGTGTCCCTCCTGCTGCTGGAGCAGCTCTGACTGTGCTGCACTGTGTGTTCTGACCCCTTTCTATCAGAGTCAGCATCACTTTCTACACCACAGTAGCTCTTCTGTGGGATCAGACAAGACGCGCTAGCCCTCACTCCCCACATGCAGCAGTGAGCCTCGGGCGCCCATGACCCGGACTACTGCACAAGGCCGGTTTTGGAGATGCGCGGACTCATTTTTCTGATGCCGTCCGTCCGAACGTATCCTGAGCGTCCGTGTGGACCGTCTGATTCACGCCAATGAGCGGGAAAATGCCCCAAACATCAGAGAAAGACTCGGACCCCCCGTGTGGGCCGATTCTAAACAAAACGTACAGCTCCAACCTGCAGTTTTGTTCATTTAAGACGTATGTACTGAGGACACGGAGCAGAAACGACTAAACATGTCTCCTAGACGACAGATATGGGAGCGGTTATCAGTCCGATCCTGCAGCGCTTCCATTCCTAACTCATCTGGAAGACAAACGGCTCCGCCCAAATCTGATAACGGAGTAGTTAAATCTAATTCTGCGCTCTGGAGTGAGTTACAACTGCATTACACCATATTTGTTTCGTGTCTAAAATAAACGCAATATAAGCTGACTGTACTTTATTAAAAAAATTAATAAATAAATAAATTTCACTAAAAATTCTCAAATTAAAAAACTATAGGAAATGTTGTAAGACTCAAGAATTTAACTGAAGGTTCCACAAATAGTCAAATTATTGCGACCAGCTTTCAGCCCTGGACACGCGAACACCAATCGCGACGCAGTACGAGCCGTTCGGCGTCACGTTGAATTGGGCTTAATAACGTTCTCTGTGTTTCAGATGCAGGGTGGCCTCTACCCAAGTTCCTGTGCCCCATCTGGCTCTTCCTGGACGTCCTGTTCTCGACAGCCTCCATCATGCATCTGTGTGCCATCTCCCTTGACCGCTACATAGCCATCAAGAAACCCATCCAGCACAGCCAGTACAAATCCAGGGCTAAAGCCCTGGTCAAAATCGCACTGGTGTGGTTGATCTCCATAGGTAAGCTCTCAAAATGGCCATTCTGGCCCAGAACCACTGCTACTACTGTTGTTGTTTACACACTCCTGACCTATGCTGAAGTGTGGCACTGCATCGTCCAGTCTCACTTGCCCGGGTAATGCGTTCGCACCCAGCCCAACTCAATTTAGTGACCTCCGATTAAACCTACTCGCCCCCAATCGCACAACCACCAACACTGGGAGGGTGGAGTCGAGCAAGGAGAGTCATGTGAAGTGCCATGGCATCGGTCCAAAGGTCACCGGCCTGATCTGCCACATGGGGGCAAGTGTGGGGTGATGCACGATCATGAACGGCTGTTGCACCACAGTGGATCAACCATGCTGACGATCGGGGCAATGATTAGACCAGTGCACCTTTTGGGATCCAGAATTAACAATATTGAGTTTTCTTCTCATGTTCTCCCCAGATTTACCCAGAATGCATTTGGCAACTAACCATTTGGAAAACACCATATAGCAAAAAATGAAACGTGGAGACAAAAACCGCTTCCAAACTAGGGCTGGAACAATGAATCGATCGGTGTTGATCGATCGGCCACAACAGCGGATAATCCAATGTATCGTTGACCCATAAAAATCGATGTGTGTGTTAATTCTCCTTGAACTGAGGGAAACGAACGTGAACGTAACGTTAAACCGAAGTCAATCGAGCGCCGCTACAATGTAACAACCGGTCCGGTAGGCGGAGAACGCAACAACAAATCACAGAGGAGCTCGGAGCATGTTCACGAGCTGAAAGCCCGCGTGGACTAGGCCTCGACACCACCGCGAGAACCTTACAGTTCTTCAGAAGCTCCTCCTACCTTCAAGATACCTCAGCAGGGTTCTGGTCTTTAAAGACAAACCTTAGTCTCTAGGACGTGTTCACAGGTGTAGCAATGGCCAACCGTCTTGTTTTGGGGCCATTTAGGCTCAAATACGCCAATCGGCTACCGTTGTGTTGTGGTTGTGCAGTGTTCACATGTGGATAAGCAATCTCCCGCCGTTCCAACCCCTTAATTACCTCTCCGCTTCCTCTCGTCTCTCCAGCTTGCCAGTTCCGAGGAAATGTTTACTCAGAGGGACGACTGGTCAGCTTCCTCCGCTCTTATCCGATCGCGATCGGCCGTTTCAGCCACTTTCAAGTAACTGACAGCAGGCAGTAATGTACAGGAGGGTGTTTACTCTGTTGCCACCAGGAACACTACACCTGCCAAGGAGATAAGTCACCTCGCTATCTTCATCTCCAATAAACTCCCACCTAACTCAAACTCGCACTGCTGCTTTACTTCCCGATTGGCGCTTTCCCACCTGCCTTCCCATTAAACGCGCCCAGCGCTCGAGCTTATCAACGAAACCATCAATCGTGGCCAACGTTCCTACGCCTGGGAACGAGGCCGGACCAGAAGCTCAGGTGTCTGGAGGCCTGCAGTGCACGAGCGCTGTAAGCGGGAGCTCAGCTTTGCCATGAAAGGCAGGCCCCGTCGCTGCGATCCCGACCCGGCACGCGGTGTCCTTGCTTACTCCGCAGGCATGAAATCACATATTCCCTCCTCTGACAAAGCAGTATTCCTGAGCAAAACCAGACAACAGTAGCTGAAGTTATGGAAGCTCCGCAAGCTGAAGATCTACGGTCACTGTCAGAACGGCTTTTTCGGGGACAAATGGTTCGTTTACTGGCCGTAAGTGTTTCATTCTGCAGAGGCGTTCGGCCGTGTCGCTCCAGACCAGGCGAGCGGTGGCGCCACGCCGTCTTCGGTACTACGGTCTTTACCGTTTCCCAATAACGGAACGAGGACGGCTCAAAACAAACCCAGCGCTACACGTGCGTGTACACAGTTGAGAAATAATTGGGCAATGGGCGTCAACGTGCAGAGCTGGAACGACAACGTTTCTTTTGTTCAATAAATGATCAAAAATAAATGTAGAAAAACCTCTATACATACGACGAGTCCATCTAGGTCAATGCGTCGGCTAAAACGGCGCAAGATCTGTTACATCGATGACTTTCAATTGAAGGAGAGATAACAGTGGAGCTAACATCGATTTTACTGGGAGCAGTGTTTTGTGCTGAGAAGCTGCTTCTGTTCATGACGCCGCCGCTGCATTTGACCTTCAATATGAAAATGTTCACAGTATAATGTGTCTGCATGTGTGAAATGGTGGAAATGTGGCAGATTGTGTGTGAAATTTATTTATATTTCATACTGTGACCTCTGCATCACACGTGGAGCAGCAGGCAGCTATGAGCTATGAGAAGGCTGCAGTGTGGTGGGATGGTACCTTGCTCAAACTGGTACCTGGGTTGGGACTAGAACATGTGTGAATGGGATTTTTTATTTTTCTGGCAATTCATTTTTAGGATAAATCCCATATTTTCTGCATTATCCTGTTTTACATTTCTGATTCATTTAAACAAATATTATACAACAACGGGATGTGAATTGATATGTGGTTTGTGGGGTTTGAGTAATTTGGGAGATCTGGGGGTAAAATAAATAATATTAATAATAATAAAAATATTAATAATAATAGTAGAAAAAATAATAGTAGTAATAATAGCAATAATAATAATAATAATAATAATAGTAGTAGAAATAATAGTAACAGTAATAGTAATAAAAATAATAATTTTTAAAAATAGTAGTAAAAAATAATAGTAGAAATAATAGTAATAATAATAATAATAATAATAATAATAATAATAAATGTAAATAGGATTGGGGGGAATTTCCTCTAGGAACTGGCAGTGCTGATTGTGTGTGTGCACGAGTCTCATCCTGACCATAGTTTAGTAAATCTGTTCACTTATAGATGGACTGAGAACGTATTGAACCTGATTCAGCGCTAAAACCAGTGTCTTTCCTTCCTCCGACAGGCATCGCCATTCCCATTCCCATCAAAGGCCTGACGAACCACAACCACCCCAACAATGTCACTTTCAACAGCAACTGCACCTGCCTGCTGACGCCCAAGAGCTTTGGGGATTTTAAGGTGTACGGCTCTCTAGCTGCCTTCTTCATCCCCCTCACCATAATGATGATCATCTACCTGCTGACCATCCAGGTGCTGCGTAAGAAAGCCTATCTCCTCAGATCCAGGGTGTCTCAGCGCTTTAACCGACCCACCGTGTCTACGGTCTTCCAGAGAGAGCAGCAGGTCCCTTCCCCTCCAGAGAAACTGGCCATGCTGGACGGAATCAAGAGGGACCAAATCCTGAACCCCGTGCACCCCGTCACCGGCGACGAGGTGCCTATCCGGAGACTGTCCACCCTGGGTAAGAGATCCATGCAGAACCTGAGCAACGAGCAACGGGCCTCCAAGGTGCTGGGGATCGTGTTCATGTTGTTCGTGGTCATGTGGTGCCCGTTTTTCATCACCAACGTCACCTCTGCGCTCTGCGGGGGCTGTGACATAAAGCTGGTGGAGAGGCTCCTGGACATCTTCGTATGGGTGGGCTACATCTCGTCGGGCGTCAACCCCCTGGTCTACACGCTCTTCAACAAGACGTTCCGGGAGGCGTTCACGCGCTACATCATGTGCGACTTCGGCAGCAAGAAAGCCCCCAAAATACAGTGCAGGAACTTGACCAGAATCTCCTTCCACTCGTCCATGGCCGAGAACTCGAAAATGTTCATGAGGAACGGGATGAAGAACGGCATTAGCCCCGTGGGCTACCAGAGCCCCCTGCGGCGCCGGCCGGCACATTTACAGCCTTCCGCCAGCGTTCTGCTGGACACCCTCCTGCTGACGGAGAACGAGGACTGCAAACCGGACGAGAGCATCAGCTACGTGTAGTGTTTTTTGGGGAAAGAACCGAGAGCTGATGTCGCATCACCTTATAAGGTCAGCAGAGCCATGAAGGTAATATGAGGACCATGGGGTTCGGCTGTGTACGGAATAACCCATGTTTACTGCACTGTGGTGGATTTTATATGGCTCTACAACCCTTGAAAATCAGAGAAGACCAAAGGAAACCAATGCAGCCAACCTGGAAAGGATTTTACCAGTAGAACTTGCTACAAATGACCAACGGAACTGTTCATGCATGTTCTTCATGACACTGCTGGTCAACAGGGTCTGCTAAATTTCGCCTAAAACTGAGGTCTGCATGATGATCGCACCACACATCCAAAAAATAGGGCTGGCCTGAATAGCAAAGTTCAGAATATCCAGTAGGAGGCAACAGTACGTTACATCAGTTGCTCACGCGCCAAATATTGCAATAGAAGCCACGACTGTAGCCTCGGTTTTGGATAAAACTGAGGGCCGTGGAAGTGGCAGCAGAAGCCTGATGCAATGGCTGGAATGGGCGGGTTTGAGGCTCCGAGCAGACGGACACTCGAATACGTATCTCTAACTGAAACGATCCCTCAAACTTGTGCCTACCTACAACTACACCTTCACTAACTGCTGCAGAACACAACACACCACAGTTCTGCTCAACTGTACAGAGGATTTCATGGGAAAACGTTGTATTTAAGAGTATTTGTGTTTTGTCATAACTCGCTGCCTCATATGCAAAGCTACGTGTAGATACTGATACAGAGATGAGTTCACACAAACTCTACTTGTCGAATAAAATGTTTCGGAAAAACATTACGCATTCAGTGTGATCCCAGTAGTGGAGAAACCACAGGTAAACACACAGAATTACAGTCTGGACTGTCTGATTACTGCCCCCCACAGGTAAACACACAGAACTACAGTCTGGACTGTCTGATTACTGCCCCCCACAGGTAAACACACAGAATTACAGTCTGGACTGTCTGATTACTGCCCCCCACAGGCCTTGGAGCTCAGATCCCGTTAATTTATCCAGGATTTGATCACCCATGTGCACAGGGCCTTAGTTTGCCAATGCAAAAAAACAGCTGGCATTTTCATATTATGTAGCAAATGAATAATAAAATGCCAACCAATGGAGATAAAAGGTTTTGTTCTGACCGTGATGATGGCTATGCCTGTAATCTTCCTGTTGTATCTCTGGTAGACTGATCATTCGCTTCACCAGATTTCAGTCCCTCTGGGCGCAGATGTGTGGAAGATGTTCTGTGAGATGTTCGTTTAGTCTAAACCTTTTATCTCCTCTCTCTTCCCGTCAGCATCCGAGTAACAGTAAAGTCCACCTGTCCGGCTACGGGGTCGAGCTGGCCATCAAAAACCAAGAATACAAGGCCAAAGACGACACCCAAGTTCAGGGTTTGTTACCACTTCCTCATAAGCGCAGTGTCATGTTTGGTGATTAGCCCTGAACGCAGCATCAAATCAGAGTCTCGCTTTGACCGTCAGGTGCCGACGTCAACGCCACGTTGATTGGTGAGAACGACCCAGTGGATGAAGTCCAGGGTTTTCTGTTTGGGAAGCTCAAGTAAGTGCCATCCTCGCGTGCTTTCTAAAGTAATGTCGTCGTAGCGACCGGCTGACCGTCTGACCGTCTGCTTGCGTTTTAAAACCAGGACGATATATCCCGAGCTGAAGGAGCAGCTCAAGGAGCTACGCAAGCACCTGATCGAGAACACCAATGACATGGCCCCACTCAAAGTCTGGCAGCTGCAAGGTCAGTATGCATGGGATACCAACCGGAAATTTACACAATGCTTGTTTGCCATGGTTAAGACCCATCACTATCACACTGTTCCTACAGCCTCTGCTGCATCATTAGCACAGCGCTGTAGAGCAGGAAGTAGTGCTGTATA
>JBBPDA010000115.1:51579-69287 GCA_037974385.1 Arnoldichthys spilopterus | reverse complement strand
ACCCAATCCCGTCGCCGCAGACCCCAGTATCCCACCCAATCCCGTCGCCGCAGACCCCAGTATCCCACCCAATCACATCGCCGCAGGCCCCAGTATCCCACCCAATCCCATCGCCGCAGGCCCCAGTATCCCACCCAATCCGTCGCCGCAGGCCCCAGTATCCCACCCAATCCCATCGCTGCAGGCCCCAGTATCCCACCCAATCACATCGCTGCAGGCCTCAGTATCCCACCCAATCACATGGCTGCAGATTTTAAAATGATCAGTTCATCATCAAAAAAAAATTCAATTTCTGATTTAAAAAAAAAAGACTAAAATATGCAAATGAGCTAGCGTAATTGCGCAATACTACACTTAAAGCAGGGGGTTCTCAAATCCAGACCTTGAATCCATATTCCGTTCCTGGATTTTGTAATCACCAGTTGATGTGACAGCCAGTCAATTATATCAACAGTTCAGTAACGACTGGTGATTCCAAAATCCAGGAGTGGAATCTGGATTCATATTTGAGAACCCCTGACTTAAGTACCTTACTCAAGGGAACCTCAGTGGTGCCCAGAGACTTGAACCTGGGACCTTCAGTTCACAAGGGCAATGTACTCACCACTAGGCCACAACTGTGGCAAAAAAGCGTTCTTACCATGTTCTCATGTGCACTACTGTGTAAATCTGAATGACTATCTACCCATCTGACAGGGGTTTATCCTGACCACAGCTCCACACCTCTGGTTTCAGCGAAGCAGAATAAATTTTAAACACTGATGCAATTCAGCAGGTCAGTCTTTCACCAGTGCACTGTTAGCATGCTGTACTCTGCCCACAGTGTGCAGCAATCACCCAAACTTGAGGACCATCATTGAGCATGAAGAGGCTGCCACCTGCAGGCAATGCTGAGTTCCACTGCAGCCTTTAGTCTCCAAGTCTCACTGGCCGTCGCTTCACCAGGATGAGCCGGGACAACTTGCCCACTCTCAGGTCCTAGATCAGTCATACAGTCCCCATTAACAACATGCGAATTGCGAGGGCAAATCTCTTCGCTCTAGTTCGGGGGGATTCTGCGCACACTCGTGTGTCTGGCTAGCGTGAGAAGGAGAAGAAGAAGGAGGAAGACGTACGGCCACATGCAGCAGGCGTCTGATGGCCTTGTTGTTCCCGGAGCCGCAGTACGCCATGCCCACTGTGTACATTCCTGAGCGGCGGAGAATAGGATCCTGAAGGGCAGTGAAAGAAAACAGAGCTTCAGTACGGAGACAACGGCAACACAGAATACATCACCGGGCTGTAATCAACGCCGCTGACAGGGAAGCGGCGCCTAATGGGTTCTCAGCAGGGCGGCTGCATTTTTAGGATCGTGACACAGATGCCAAGGAATGAACAGCATGGCAGAGAGAGAGAGAAGAGACCAATCAAAAACAGAGCCTAAAAAAGATCCTACAATTAACCATTAAGGTAGAACAGCAGCCAGGACAGTGTGGTCTCGTAAACTGGCAGGAAAAAAAGGGTCCTGTCCAATTTCTAAGGTCATTATAAGGTGTATTGCAGTCATTTAAAAGAATATTTGTACATTTAAAAAAAAAAAAAAAAAAAAAAAAAAAAAAACATTTTTTAGTAAAAATAAGTTAAGATTTTTTTGCATCTCGATTTTTTAATTAAAATGTTAACTCATTTTTTACTAAGAAATTCAAGATGTAAATTTTTTTTTTGAAACTTAATTTTACAAAAAAATCAATTTTTACTCATTTTTTATACTTAGAAATTCAAGATGTAAAAAAAATAATTGAAACTTATTTTTACAAAGAAATCCATTTTAACAAATTTTTTACTACTTCATGATTTAAAAAAAAATTTTTTTAAATTTATTTCTACTAAGAAAACATCTATGGATAAAAAAATCTGTGGATAAAATTCTCAACAAAAATTCGATGTGCAACCGGAATTAAAGTATGCACTGAAAGGCCAAGGACCACCTGAAAAACCACGCTCACCTTGTCCCTACATAAGCTCTCAATGAGTGCGTCTGCCTCCTCCATCCTGCCATACATGACCAGAGCTATGCCCACCGCCAGCCCGCGCAGAATCTTCTCGTGCTGCGTCTCCTGGGCATAACCCACCATGTCCTCGATAGCCTGAGCGGACTTCGAGCCCAGCATTACCAGACCAAGAGCCAGCCCTGCCGCCTCTCCTGCAACACACACACACACACACACACACACACACACACACACACACACACACACACACACACACACACACAATTACACACAGTGATCTAACTCAGTAAAACGCATTACAGACATTCAGAGACCATGTGCCCCCGGGACTGTAGGAGAATACCCTAAAGTTTTCATCACTTGCCTGTAACTGCATCATCTTGGTAGAGGTTTGATTTGAGCAGATCGTACACATCCTGGCGCGCAGTGCCCAGGGCAGCCAGCCCCAGACCGAGGGCACCACCGTGACGAACGATCTGCAGGATGACAAGTGAATGGCCCAAAATAAGAAGGTAACGCTCTTGGCTCCGAGCCGGACGAGAACGGTGTGAAATCGGCGCCGACACTTACGTCATTGCTAGCGTTCTTCAGCTGATTGAGCAAGTAATCGATGATGTCCCCTCCGTGGTTGGCGTGGATGAGCCCAAGAGCATAAAGTCCCCCTCCTTCCTGGTAGGCTGAGCCCGGCGAGGTGTCTTTGGGCAGGTAAGTGGCCATCAGCTGTAAGGCCTCTTTTTCATGACCCTAGAAAGAGCAGAAAACAGTGCAGCTTTGAGCCTCACTCCTGCTCCCTTTACGTACAAAAACAAGCGCGTCACCGCCCACTTCCACGCGTGGGTCACGCCGGTGTGGATGTTGAGCAGTGCGTCCACTAGGGGGCAGAACAAAAACGGGAACGTAGAAGCGGAAGCTCTGGGTGATGGAACATCATATACGCGTTTAAAATCTCACAAAAACCCACAACCTCACAACAAGGAAACCCCGCCCCTGTCTTACTGCACGCCCACAAGTACAACAGCGTTCTTATGATTTAGACGCGCACGGCATTTAAAATAGAGTGAAAAATGAGTTTTAATTATTTAGAAATTGATTTAAAAAATCCAGGTTAATCAATTATTTTTAATGATCGTATTCATGAATTTCTATTATTTGTTTGGTTATTTTATGCATTATTTATTTCATGTATTATTTATTATTATTACCCCTATTTCTGCATGTTTTTAAATGTCTGAGCTCCGCTGGATGCAATAAGCGAGGCCTGTCTGCAAAGATCCAACAAGAAAAATCAACCTGCTCACCTTGTGAATGACCCCAAGACTTGCTGTGGCTGTGAACTTTGCCCAGTTTGTGGCCCTTGCAAGCCATTCCAGATTTTCTCTGAAAGGAAACGAACAACAAAAAAAAATTTATTTCTCTGTCCACATTCAATCTGAGATTTTTGAAAACGTAGCCTTTCCTCCTGCTGTTCACACTTAAATGGCATTTTTGGTAAACGAAAAATGGAGATTTTCCAAAAACTGCGTCGTCACTGTGCGCGTGTTTATGTGATGAAGGTGATTTTCTGCAGCGACACACGCAGACACAATGCCGTCGATGGGAACTTTGCTATT
Source organism: Arnoldichthys spilopterus (assembly GCA_037974385.1). NCBI lineage: Eukaryota > Metazoa > Chordata > Actinopteri > Characiformes > Lepidarchidae > Arnoldichthys > Arnoldichthys spilopterus. The sequence goes on along the minus strand of JBBPDA010000115.1, from coordinate 65,686 downwards.
AAGACTTTTTACAGCTCAGACGCGCAGCGACTTTCCCTCCGTTATGAAGGACACAGGCGTCAGACTGAGCTTCAACACACACACTGTCGCACCCGAGCACCACCGCAGACGTCCTCGCCGGTTTGGGACGAGGCCCGGTCGGAGCAGTGGCTGGTGGCGTCCTCGCCAGTTTGGGACAAGACCCGGTCGGAGGGGTGGCATCCTCGCCGGTTTGGGACAAGGCCCGGTCGGAGCGGTGGCATCCTCGCCGGTTTGGGACGAGGCCCGGTCGGAGCAGTGGCTGGTGGTGTCCTTGCCGGTTTGGGACGAGACCCGGTCGGAGCGGTGGCTGGTGGCGTCCTCGCCGGTTTGGGATGAGACCCGGTCGGAGTGGTGGCTGGTGGCGTCCTTGCTGGTTTGGGACGAGACCCGGTCGGAGCGGTGGCTGGTGGCATCCTCGCCGGTTTGGGACGAGGCCCGGTCGGAGCAGTGGCTGGTGGGACGACTCAGAGAGAATTCGTGCTTCCGCAAGACGCCGCCTCGTCTCGTCTCCATCTGCTGCTCTGGCTTCTGACGGCGTTGGACATCGTTTAGTGTCGGCGTGTGGACAGAGATTTTCAAAACCGCGTTCGCGTGGACGGGATTCCAAAAACGGAAAATCACTGTTGACAAAAATGCCTGACTGCGTGTGGACAGGACGGGTCAATTACACCTGGGGTCTGTGGAGAAATGTGTAGATGGGATTTATTTTATGAGTCAGGGCTTTAAGACATTAGAGTGAGCATCACCTGAGAAACTGGTCACTTGTGGTGCCCGTGTGCATGAAAGAGTTCGCGATGACCGTAGCTGTGTGGCAAACTGAATTCCGTACTGCGTCCTAAAAAACAAACACAACAGAAGGTGTTCGCACTTTAGCTCCAGCAAGTAACACAACTAGAACATTCTGGCATGAGGCAGAGGTGGAACCAAACAATGCATTACTGTTATATCTATATACACAATGTTTATATATAAATTGCAATATGAAAGAGTGCAACTTTCTGATTATGGCAGCTGCAATTTTAGTCGTCATACATTATTCAATATTGTCATTTTAATAAGGAGAGTTTTATTATTATTATTATTATTATTATTATTATTATTAATAATAATAATAAATTTAAAAATTATAAAAAACAATAATCATAGCAATATTATTATAAAAATAGGAATCAGCTCTCTGACATTAGTTTTAGCCTCAAGTCCAAAAGAAATGAATTTTTGGCAAAAAGAAAAGATTTAAATGAAAGAATCACATTTCACAAAACACTGGTTAAATTTAATAAAAGTTAAAAAACTTAAACTCGTTTAGTAAACACACTAAGTGATGGTTTCTATCTATAGGTGAAGACGTCTGTTGAACAATTCGGCAGGTCATCATCTCTTGCCATCCATGGACAGCAGTGCAGTGAAAATTGCACTTTGCTGTGTGTTAAACTCTGGCCTGGCTGGACATCAGGATGAGAGGGAAACTTGAAAACAGGATTTTCAGACATGAAAGCTCTGAAAATGTCACTTTTTTTTTTAAATAGACATGTAAACGCAATGACAACACCTGCGTGCCCGTCCTGCCCGCAAACTCCTGCGTGTCTGAGGTTCTCTCACCTTTGTGTTTTTGAGGATCATCAGGTCTGTGTTGTTGTTGCGAATGAGGAACTGCAGGTGGAGCTCTATAGCCATTTCGCCACTCAGAATCTTGATCATCTTTGAGTTCTGGTCCTTCGGCTCATCTTTCTATCGAAAGAAACACAGAACCACCAGAACCCGATTAAACACGGTCACGGTGCACGTGGTGTAAACTGTGATCACCAAAGTGTGAGATGACTCACCCCATCAGCAGCTTTTCCAGCAGGGGAGCTGCCAGCCTTGTCATCCGTCTCCATGGCGTCACTGAAACAACACAGCATCCATCAAAGCGTGAACAGATTATATTCAGAAAACATATTTAACCCTTTAATGGCCAAAACGAGAAAAAAGCAACATTTTCTTTGCATTTTATATTCATTTGGTTCAATAAAATATTATTAATATTAATAATAATATTATTATTTTTAAACTACAGACAGCTGTCAAACATTTGAGATTTCCTTTGATCTTAAAACTCTGAAAACATAAACAAATTGGTAAAAATGTAAAAAACTCAGATTTTCTTAAAACTTCTCAGAGAAATCCCTAAAAATGTCTGTTAGTGCAGCAGATCCACCTGCAACAAACATGTACTGGGACTGAAAAGGTCGACTACTTAAAGACGCAGTGAAATCCAGTGGATTTTTTGACCATAACTGACCTAAACCAAGTGGCATGGATGGAACAGTCAGGTTGAGTTAAGTTCACCAAGTGGCCGTGATGGAGTGAAGTTCAGTGCATGTTTTTAGTAAGGTATAGGGACTTAAAATGTGCCCGAGTCAAGAGCCGAGATCCTGCAATTACATGTACAGCGTCTGGTACATGGTGCATTGTGGTCCACAGAGAAAACCTGCAGAACCTTGACTTCAGTTAGTTAACCAAGATCCTACCAGAGCTGAAGACCATCCTCTTCCAGCCCCTGGTGGGCAGTGGGGGCCTAATGGTTGGGACATTGCCCTTGGTTCAAGTTCCAGCCCAGGCACCACTGAGGTTCCCTTGACTAAAGTACCATCCCGCTACACTGCTCACCGGGCGCTGTTGGTAGCTGCCCACTGCTGCACGTGTGCAAGTGTGATGGGTTAAATGCAGGGATCACATTTCGTTGTGGTGCTTGAGTGTACTTTCACTTTATCGCCCCATTATTCTACGAGGGACCTTCTCTACAGGAACAAGACGTCTGGTTCCATTCACCACTGTTGTGAGCGGTTCAGACTTGCTAGAATGGAGTGTTTCACGCCAAAACTTTGTTTACAGCTTTACCAGTGAGGTTCTCTGCTGTTCTCATGGTCAGGAAAGTTCTTTCCACCAATTACAAACTTAAGGGACTTTCCATAGTCTTGAGGCCGGTCTTTGATTTTTTTTGAAGGGGGAAGGATATGTAAATGAGTAGTGTAGGATACAACACCCCTTATGACTTCAGGGTCAATGGGCAGAGCTAAACTGCTGCTGGCCAATAGTGTAAGTGCACCGAATTTATTTTGGCCTACTACTGCACACCTGGAACACTCCACAAGACCTGCTGTTCTGGAGACGCTCTGACCCAGTCGTCTAGAACATCGCTTGGCTAAGTGGCTCAGACCTTTACGCTCCTGCTTCTAGCACATCGACCTCAAGAACTGACCGTTCACTTGCTAACTAGTTTATCCCACCCCCCTGACAGGTGCCAGTGTAATGAAATAACTGGATATTACAAACTAGAGGTTAACTAGATGTTTTTCATTTCACCCGTCAGTGGTGCTAATGTTATGGCTGATTCGTGTATACACATTTTTATATTATATATTGCATCAACACGCAAGAAGTGAAGGGAAAGTCAGATTTCCCATGATATCGGCCCTTTAAACAGAACCTTTACAGCCTGCCACATCACCCTCTCACAAAATCACAACAGCCGGAATCTAGAAGGTCAGAGTCATCGGACTGTGGGTCATGAAGATCTTCAGGAACATGACCGTTAATGGCCGACGTCCCTGAAAGACCATAAATGACGCACCTGTCTTTATCCTGAGTTGGCACAGTGCCGGTGTTGGTGGAGCCTGGAACGGCAGGGATCGGGGTGCCGACGGTGCGCAGGTTCTGGATGACGGAGGACAGGAACTGCTGGCTGGCGCTTTCGTACAGGTCGAAGCAAATCTGGTAGGCCATCAGGAGGTTGTCCTCCTTCACCAGCTTCTCCAGGATGTCGCTCACTGCTTGAGGGTCATCCAGGAAAATCAGGCACTACAGCAAGACAGAGAGAGAACAGCATTAGCGAGAGGACCTCAGAGATGGGTAGTGTTCTAAAAACACCTGTGAAACTTAAAGATGCACAACATCAGCTGATACATAGTTTCAGATGATTAAACACATTTAAAACGCTAATTTACATAAACTGTATTAATTTAAACAGACTACTTCCATCAAGGGAGAAAAGTACAAGTGAAATTCAGGATTTTTTGCCCTTTTTAACAGAAAACAATGTCATACAGTGTCAGAAACCATTGAAGTTTGAGGATTTCATTAGAGATCACAGGAAAATGTGATTTTCCACCAAACTTTTCCTTTAAACCTTTGGTGTTCTGGTCAATTATTTGCTCGAGAACATTTTGAGAATCAATTTTTCACTGAAACGTTCAATGAGATTAACTCAACCTCACTGTTTCCTCTCCGTCACTTGGTTTAGGACAGTTATGGTCAAATAATACACTGGATTTCACTGCGTCTTTAAAGATTAGGCCTTTTCGTTGAGCTTCCTCACCAGACCAGCAGTTTTTGTTCTGCTGTACACATTTGAGGAACAGCTTCAAGAGAATCCAAGAATTTTATTAGACTAAAATTGTTTGTGTATTCAGGGTTTTACGGTAAAGAGAAATCTCGACGGTTCGTTTGAGGCATTAAAAAACTGAGGATGGTGAATAAAAAATAAGTATTTTTGTCATTATTGCCTCAAATACATATAAAATTCAAAGAAAGCAAAAAAACGTACTGCTCTTTCCTTGGTGTGGCCATTAAAGGGTTAATACTGATGTGTGACGCTCACCTGGCAAACGTTGATGAAGTCCGGCTTCTCCAGGTTCATGTAGAGCTTGACGAGAACCCTGAGCACCTCGTTGCGGAACTTTTTGTTCTGCATCAGCGTCATGCAGATCTTCAAGCTGTAGGCTAGAAGTCCACTGACATCGTTCTGGGTCAAACAACAAACACAACAAGAAAAACAAACAAAAATAAATAAGAAAACTGTAAATGGTCTTTAAACTGAACAATCATGCTCTAGTGCAGGTGTGTCTAAATCTGGTACCGGAGGGTCGGTGTGCAGCACAGTTCAATGATTTTCCTGCTTACACACACCTGGTTCAGGCTTAGTGAGTGTGTCAGTAGGAGAACTACCTAAATGTGCTGGACACCAGCTCTGCAGGACCGGATTTTGGGCACATCTGCTCTAGAACTGTGGCAAAACTGTAGGAGAGTACAAACGTCTACAACAGGTGACGGTATTTCAGCTGGGATGAAGAGAAGAGAGACGAGAAAATAAATGAAAAGAGAAGAGAAAAGCCAAGAAAAAAGCAAAGAGAAGAGAAAAGAAATGAAGAGAATAAGAGAGAAGAGGAGAAAAGAAAAGAAAAGAAAAGAAAAAAGAGAGAAAAAGAGAAGAGAAAAGAAAATGAAGAGAAGCGAAGAAAAGAGAAAAGAGAAAAGAAAAGAAAAGAGAAAAGAAATGAAGTGAAGAGAATGAGAAAATAAAAGAAAAGAGAAAAGAGAGAAGAGAAGCGAAGAAAAGAGAAAAGAGAGAAGAGGAGAGAATAAAAGAGAAAAGAGAGAAGAGGAGAGAATAAAAGAAAAGAGGAGAGAATAAAAGAAAAGAGATGAGAAAAGAGAAAAGAAATGAAGTGAAGAGAAGAAACGAAGAGAAGTGAAGAGAGAAGAAATGAAGAGAAGTGAAGCGAAGAAAACATACCGACTCTAGAATGGTCTTCTCAAAGACATCCAAGCGTCTCGTCTCCAGAGCGATACCGATAGCCTGCTTGTACTTGTGGTCATCCAAGCACCGCTGGAACATCTTGTTAACGATGCCCTCCAGACGAGGATCAATGCTCTTCTTCTCTTCGTCCTCTGGCAGCTCTGCATTCTCCACACGCAGCTTGGTGTAATGATCGATACATTTGGCTGTTGTGGAACAAAAGATAGCGAAGCTTTAGACCAGGGTGGCCCAAAGTGAGGCCCACAGAACCCACCTCATCCCAATAACAGAGAATAAAGGGTAAAGAATAATAAATGCAGAGCCATCGATTTAGAACACATTGTTCTACATTGACCCTTTGACCCATCAGTGTTAGTGCAGGCTGAAGCCCTGCTGCAGTACGTAGCTCTGATAGCTGGAGCCCCTCTGGTACCAATATGGGTTTTAAAGCCATATACTCATCAGCTCCTAAGCTAGACAGCACTTGATGAAGGATCAAGGGATGCATCAACAAGCAGCAAACAAAAAAAGCAGCAAAGTGGAGCTCCTGGGAGACACCTCCCCCCTATGAAGAATTCACAAGCTACAATCAAGAGGCTACAATCACTAAAGGCTAAAATAAGGTGTTAACTCACTGTTACTACGATATACACTCATTTACCTCATTAATCTATCATTGTGGGCAGTGGAGGCCTAGTGGTTAGGACACTGCCTTTGGGACCTGAAGGTCACAGGCTCGAGTCCCTGGGCACCACTAAGGTACCATTGAGTAAGGTACCGTCCCGCTACACTGCTCCCCGGGTGCTGTTGGTAGCTGCCCACTGCTCCACGTGTGCATGTGTGATGGGTTAAATGCACATTTGGTTGTGGTGCTTGAGTGTGTTCACAATGACACATATCCACACGTTTCTGACATTCACAAGATAAAAAACTTGTGAATTATTCTAATTAATTCAGATATCTTGATGTTTTTTCCACTCAGAGCTATAAACACAACGCCTGGCTTTACATTTGCAATAAATAAATAAAAAAAATTAAACAATTATTGAAAAAAAATTTGTTTTCAGTCAGTATTGAGATTCAGATTATTCTACACAATTACTCACTGATTTTGGCAATTTCACATTTATTGAAACCGAACGCAGCACAGTCATCGTTTTATCTCCATTATCTTATAATCGTCGTAACCCAAAGCTATACAAGCAAAATCTGAGTTAGCTACACAGCCCTACGTTGGGGTGATGAAGCATGTGACCCACTCTCTTTGCCCCTTAGTGGGCGACACACTCTCGGCTCCTCCAGCACATGGTTGGGGGGTCCCCTGCATTAAGGGGGATAAACCTGCAGGGCTGAAAGACACTGGGCTCTTACCAATAATCGTCTCCACATACTCGGAGTCATCAGCGACGTTGAAGAGGTCCCCCGCACCCAGAGCGTAGTTCAAGGACTCCTCAAAGGCGCCAAGGTGGTAGAAGACTTTTGAGGCCACCAGGGCGGCGAACTCTCTGCTACGGAACGTCTCGTCTTCATACAGGACCTCACTAAGGGGGGAAAAAAAGCTCAACGTTAGCGGCAGACGAGAGAACGGACGACGCTGAAAACCTGCCTAACGCTGAGTGTGTCCCTCCTGCTGCTGAAGCAGCTCTGACTGTCCTGCACTGTGTGTTCTGACCCCTTTCTATCAGAGTCACCGTTAACATTTTGTTCAACAGGAGCTCCTCTATGGGGCCTTGGGTGCCCATGACCCTGTGGCCAATCACCAGATGTCCCTCCTTAGATCACAACTACTGCACACCTGGAACACTCCACAAGAGCTGCGGTTCTGGAGACGCTCCGACTCTAGAACATCACTTGTTAAAGTAACTCAGACCCTTATGCCTGCTTTCAGCACATCGACTTCAAGAACTGACTGTTCACTTGCTGCCTAATATATCCAACACCCCCCACCCCCACCGGACAGGTGTAAACGTAATGAAATAACTAGGGAGCCTAGAGTGGTGTTAATGTTATGGCTGATCAGTGGTCAAGGTGTCCAAAGTCAAGATCCATGTTCTGAGGTTTCAACATTAAAACATAAATAACGCCGTCTCCACACCCTACGTACATTTTATCCACAGACTCGGAAATCTCAGCCCAGAAGTCATTGACGATGGAGTTCAGCTTGTGGAGAGCAAACTCCTACAAACAGAGGAGAAGAAAACAATTGGTAGAAGAACGACAGACGTTTCAAAACATTCATAAATATTTATAAAACTGGAACTAAATCTAGATGGAATATCATCACAGAGGAGGATGCGGTTCGGTTCTGTAGGGTTGAACAATTTAACTCCATAATATTAGGGTTGACTCAGCAAATTTTGCCAGTACCGGAGGGTCCCTTTCCTAATTGAGGTCCCTTTCCCACTGGAATAAGCCACCTCAGATGGACGGAGTGGCAAAAACAGGCTAATACCAGGCTGCCTTTAGCCTCAAAAGCTGGAGGAAAAAAACAACCATCTGCTTAAAGTCAAGGCAGTTTGACTTTACGGCTTTATAATTTACTAAAAAACCACTGGCCCATGGACACTGAGCTTAGGCCGGTGACGGGCTTTCATTGGTCAGCTTCAGGCTTCGCCGGTTTCAAGAATCAAGATTGTTTTATTCATACACATACCCTGACCTCTCCGAAAACTGTGCACATTTAAACAGCGCAGTGTGGGCAGTGGTGGCCTAGTGATTAGGACACTGCCTTTGGGACCTGTAGGTCGCAGATTCGAGTCCCTGGACACTGCTCCCCGGACGCTGTTGGTAGCTGCCCACTGCTCCACGTGTGATGGGTTAAATGCAGATGTCACATTTCGTTGTGGTGCTTGAGTGTTCACAATGACAAACAGTCACTTTCATTTTCACTTAAGACTTTGACTGACATGAAATAAAATTAAGAAGCAAAATCTAAAGTAATAAAAATAGAGAGAAGGAAAAAATTTCGAATTTTCGAATATTAAACGTAAACAATAACTGTACATTGTGCACACTGACTTCACATGCTTAAGTGCAAAGTGACATGATTGTAAACATTATTATTATCAATGCAAACATTACTGTGAACATATATTTGGGTGAATGGCGTACAGCAGGTGGAACGGGCATTATATTATGTGATTGTCAGTTGTGTGGGCGTGTCCTGATTTAAGAGTCTTAAAGCCTGAGGACAAACTTCTCCAGAGCTTCCGTTTTAGCCATTAGACATAGAAAATGTGAGGGAAGCACATTCCCGGGTGCAGGTCAGCATCCACGGCTCCTGCAGTGTAGTGCAGTGTAGTGTAGTGCAGTGCAGTGGGTAAACAGCATTGCGCAATGCTCCTACCTTCAGCTGAGGCTCGTCCTCGTCCAGGAGGGATATGATACCAGCTGCATAAACAACAACAGGTCATGAGCTTCAACACACACACACTTGCAAGTACAGTCACTAACAAACACCGCTACTATAGGAGAATATAGACTCCAACAGCATCGCACTGTCCCATTCGTGGACAAGAGTCAGAAGCTGAAAATAAGTAGCGAACTTCAGCCTCTTCGGTCCCGCTCCATCTAATTGATGCTCTACGGCAGGCGTGTCAAACTCTGGTCCTGGAGGCCGGTGTCCAGCACAGTTTGGGGACTTCCCTGCTCAAGCACACCTGATTCAACTCACCTGCTAAGTGTCAGGTTTAGTGAGTGTGTTTGAGGAGGGGAAGGACCAAGTAGTGCTGGACACCGGCCTTCCAGGAGCAGACACCCCTGCTCTACAGGGAACCCAGGATCTTCTCAGAACTGGGTGGAACATGGTTCTCCCATTTTTGGTCATAGAATAATCTTTAGAACAAACTACAGTTTAATGACTACGTCCTTAAGAACCTTCAGAGCTTTAATAAAAAAAAGCCACATAACTGAGGAGAGGAACTGCTCCTAAATTACATCCTGAGGGCTGCATCAGTAGTGCCAGTCTCTTTTAATGAGCTTTTTGGTAGATGTTTTGGTTTTTTTTTTTTAAACTTGGTATTGGTGGGCTTTCTTTGCCAGGTCTCTGGTTACGTAACGTAATATTATATATTATAGATGCTATATGACATTGCTGACAGACCAACAGAAATGCTGATACAACTGACTGGTCGCCCAGAGTCACATCCACCGGTGATTAAAAAATCCAGGACCGGCATCTGGACCCAAGGTCTGGATTTGAGAACCCGCTGCTTTGGACAAAGTGAGAAATTGCTATAATTTCGCATTACATAGGTGACGTTACTTAGTTAAAAAGTTCTGACAACTTAAAACCTATATTTATATAAGTAAAGTGACTCAGCGCCTGAGGTGAGTTAATGCTAAATTAGCTGTTAGCCGGTTTCTATTGCGCTACTAAATAAACACATTACACTTTATTTATGGGGATTCTTCTCTTATTTGGGATCATGGTGACGTTTAGGTCTGTGTTCCCTTTTCCACAGCGCCCTTGTTGTTTTGCCGCTTTAAAACACGGTTTAATTTTCCTGTCAGCTCAGTGTGCGCAGCGCGTCGGGCTAACGATCCACCTTAAATCGCGCCGCGTCTACGGCGCCACTTAAGGTGGAATCGATCATCCCGGTGCGCTAAAGCGACGCCGTGTGTCTCGTTGCGTTGGAAAAACACATTTTAAGTGTTTAACGAGCGCGTTTTGCGAAGTCAACACGCGAAACGGGCGTTATTTAGCGTTTAAGCTCTGGAGCTAAGTGGCTAAGCTAGCTTGCTCCGTGTGACTCAGCTAAATCAGCCCTGTCAGAGCGCTCACCGGCTGAGGTGATCATCCTGCGGTCCGAGTGCTAAACCGCCTCTCCGTGGAGCAGGTCCCGGCGAACGCGTCGCTGACGAAAATTAGAAAAAAGTCACGAAAAACAACAACAGTCGAGCGCTACAGCGGTAAATCAGACACCCGCAGATTCTCCTCAGTGGCGCTGCTCCGCACAATGAGCCGGGGTCCTCAGCGGGGCTCCTCACACACATGCCTGTTTACCGACACAGGACGTTCGCCTGCGCATTTAAATAAATATCACCTAAATAACTACCACAAAAATATATAAATATTTAATTACAGTCTCGCTTAAATTTACCTTGTGTTAATTGCATGTGTTTCCCCCCATATACGCGCATATGTAAACACGTTTGTGGTTATTTTCGTAAAGGCGTCGCGATGGAGAGCCCATTACAATACAAAGTGAATACACAGCGCCCCCGAGCGGCCAGATTAACCCACTGCAGCCATAATCCTACAATGGCAATGAGCAGGTGAGTAGCAACCAGGTGTGTTTGAGCAGGGAAATCACCAAACTGTGCTGGACACCGGGCCCCCAGGACTACAGGTGTCCACCCCTGATTTAGGAAAACACATAAATGTGCCAATTAGATATAAAACAGTTAACGCTTTAATAAAGTTAACAAATAAAACTGATATGAATAATTAAAAAAAGATGTCAAAGTTTAGTTTATGTTGTGTATTAATCCGCCTGGTCTGTGACACACACACACACCCCGTGTTGAAGCTGTGCACTGATGGTGATTATGGAACGTAAGACCTATTGAATCGAATCAGTGATTCAGAAAAAGATTCGATCATATGGAAAGTTCAGGATTTTACAGCGACATCTAGTGGAGGAATGACCTCTATACCCACGACGAGTCATTATTCCAACACAAGTCATTTGCTGCAGGACACACAGTGCAGCTGAAAGTCTGAAGAATAAGGATAGACGGACGGACAGACGGACGGATGGAAGGATAGACGGATGGATAGATGGATGGATGGATAGATGGATGGATGGAAGAAAAATGAACAGATGGATGGACAGATAGATAGATTGATGGAAGGATAGACGGACGGATGGATAGATGAATGAGAGGTTAGACGGACGAATGAATAGATGGATGGATGAACGGATGGACAGATAGACGGACTGATGGAAGGCTGGATAGATGAATGGATGGAAGGAGAGATGAATAAATGGATGGATGGATGGAGGAACTGATGGATGGATGGACCACTTTTCAAGTTCTACTGCCTGGCTCTAGGCCTTCGCTTTCTCCTTTCAGAGACTCTGTTTTATGTAATGGGAGGAACCAGCAGTGACCGGCTCCTCAGCCGCTGCCTCAGATCTGCTTCCTGTCCCAGGCCGATATGACGAGAGTGATGATCAGTGCACAGCTTTCTGCTCCTTTGTCCCTCCACTGATTTCCCACAATTCTTTGCCGTATTTTCAGGCCAAAATGATAAAACACGACAGTTTTTACTAAATAATCAGATTTATTTCAGTTTCTAAGTCACATTTCACATTTAACAACGAAACACCTCTACAGACACACACACACTTCTGCACATTTTAACACATTTAACTCCCGAGCAGAACAAAAACTAAAAATGTGGCCTGTGCGAAAGTCATGGCGCCTTGACATCTGTACACTATTTGTTTACAGTACGTTCGACTCAGCAAAGAAATGGAAACTGTACTAACACGTGTTTCCTGTAGAGGGCGCGCTGTTTCACTTAGCAGGATTACACGGTTACCCAGGTAACTCAAGCCCAAAGACGAGGACTGACCAATAGGAGCCTCCCTTAGCTCTTTTCCTACTGGACGGGCTTAAGATCCCACTAAACTGAGAAATCCTGCTTTGTGAAATACTCTGTAGCTTTCATACAAACCATAAAAACTGATCACAGCTTTCAGAAATACTGAAGATATGCAGAAAAAGAATAAAAATAAACACTACGGTCATTAAGACACTGAGGACTCTATTCTGACCCTGCTGGGCGTGTCCGAATCCATTCAGCTATTCTGACAGTGGAAAAATCAGTTTCTCCTAACTCTCTTAATTATTCAGATGTGCGTTTTGGGCGTAACATGCCATAAACCAATCAGAACGGCCCGTGACCTCCCCTTTAAAAGGCGGGGGCGGAGCTATGGTGGAGCTATTATAACGGTGTGTTTAAACCAGACGTGCGTTGGGTGAGGAAGCGGAACCTGCTGCTCGTGCACGAGGTGAAAGCGTGAGAGCGCATCATTTACAGGAGCAGCTCTGTACTAGTATATGTAAATGAGCTCGGTTCTGATTGGCAGCCCTGTATTGTGCTTCGTGGTAAAAGCAGGTGGGGCCACAAAACACTATATAACGACTTAGAAGTGTGTATGGGCGGGGCTTAACCATTTTTCGACTTAAAATTTGTGTATGTTGATATTTTTTAGACAAATACAAGCTGTTTTTAAAGCTTAGTTACCATATACCATATATATATATATATGTGTGCAATGTACTAAAATAACTATGCAAGCTAGAGAAAATCAGGGTGTTTCTATGGTATGAGCCCTTTAATAAAAGTCTTCATCTGATTTTTAAAAATTAGCAGAAATAAAATTTATTATTTACAATATTTATACGTTAGCGCTATTATAACGTCATTAATCAGCCATTATGTAACAATATCTGAAAATACATGAGCACATTGCTTCAAAAATGTGCAAAAAACAAACACCCGGTCGCCTGGTGAAGGTCTGACCGGCCACAGTGATCATCGGTACGGTCACATTTTCCAGCGTTTTCAAACAAGGGGAGGAGTCAGTCTGAAATGTGCGACACCCTGACAAGTGTTTTCCAATTTTCTGCTCGACTGAACGGCCTCCAGTCCCTCCCACCAGTCCGTGGCGGTTCTCCCAATCGGACGCTACCACCAGCACTGGGAGGGTGAAGGCGAGCATGTGTGGGTCACAAGAAGCTCCACCCACACCTTCTCAAACCGATGCTAATGCAACGTCATTGGGCGGCACCCTGTTACGTCAGCTAACGCCGGGGGGAGAGGGAGGGCCATCTTAGCATCTTATAAGAGAGGGAAGCTAGCTGTGCTCGCTTGGGCCGCGGCGCCACCGGGGATGGAACTCACGGCCTCTCCGAGGACCGAGCCAGCGCTTGGACGGTCAGGACGCCTTGAAAATGAACGGACTAACAAACTGCAGGTGATGCGTTTGCTGTGTAAAAGGTGTAAACGATGCAAAAACACATCCAAAAAGGCGCAAAAAACGTCAGAGCACCACCGAGAACGATCAGAGGCTACAGGGCGTAGCAGCAGTGGTCAGTAAACTTCATATTCTAATGGTCCCTAAATGTTCTGTCCTCTAACGAACCCGAACGCAGGTGTGAGGTGTGCGTGCGGTTTACAGGTCCACGGGTGTGCGTCAATGAACCTGCCCTCATACGCGAGGTTCGGCTCTCATCTGCAGGGGGATTCCTTCATCTGCACCTCCTACAGAAAAACACAACACACGTTTATTCACACAGCACATCAGGAGCGTCCACACCAGAGGAACCTGCTCATAGATCTTACAACCATTAGTGGACGTTTCCCCTTTTAGCGCATCTTACAACCACGTCTTCCTGCAGGACACTGGAGGCCTAGTGGTGAGGACGTTGCCTTTGTGAACTGAAGGTCGCAGGTTCGAGTCCCTGGGCACCACCGAGGTTCCCTTGAGTAAGGTACCGTCCCGCTACACT
>JBBPDA010000115.1:0-10943 GCA_037974385.1 Arnoldichthys spilopterus | reverse complement strand
CTCCATCTCTCTCTCCATCTCTCTCGCCATCTCTCTCTCTCTCCATCCCTCTCTCCATCTCTCTCTCTCTCCATCTCTCTCTCTCTCTCTCTCTCTCCATCTCTCTCTCCATCTCTCTCTCTCTCTCTGCCGTTCGTACCAGAACCGATCATTTTTGTCAAGTTTTTTCTCTTTTTTCTCGCCCGCCCCTTCTCCTCTCTGTAGCCAGCTGAAGCGCTTGTGGACTGCCACAGTTTAAAAAGGCGCCCAGATAAAGCCATTCAGGGCACTGAATGAGGACGCCATCTGTGTGTTTTTTCTCCCCTCTCTCTCTCTCTCTCTCTCTCTCTCTCTCTCTCTCTCCGTCTCTCTCCCTCTCTCTCTTTATTTCCGGCTCTTTCTTTTTTCCTTTTACAATCCTTGTAATCAAATTTGAGCAAAATCAAACGGAGGAGGAGGAGGAGGAGGAGGAGGAGGAGGAGGAAGGGGTGGGGGGCAGAGTTTCAATGAAAGTACCTTTTGTTGGTCTGAAACGAGCAAGTAATTTACAAAATGCCCTTCCTTTGTGTGGGAGGCTAAAGGAAAAAAGAAATCAGTAGCTTTTAAAGCTAGGCCTCGCCGCCACGGCGAAGATAATGAAAGCCGTCTGTGTTGTGGGGTAGAAAGCATTTCAAAGACAGGCCTGACTCAGGGTTACGCCGAACCGGGAAAAAAAAAAAGAAAAGCCCCCCGCGCGCGTGTTTGTTTTGCACGGAGAGCGCAGCCCAGCCACTCCGGTCCTCTCTCTCGGGCGACGCCGCCGAAGGAGCCTCTCGTCTCCTCGCTCGCCTCCGAAGAGATGCTGCCGCCTTCCCTCCGCATCGCCCTGCACGGAGGAGCGAGAGGGAACCTACGGGAATCTCGACAGCTCGCCGCTAATGGAGGGAGAAGGGGGGGGGGGGGGGGTTAAAGAGAGGGAGGAGAGGAGCAAGAGAGAGAGAGAGAGAGAGAGAGAGAGAGAGAGAGAGAAAGAGAGAGAGATCTTTTGTGGAGTTTTTTTTTTTCCAACGCTGCTTCTACCTTGGCCGTGGAAGTGGACTTCTCCTCAAAGGTGAGTGAGTTTTCCCTCTGGGACGGCGGGGCGGTCTATGTAAATCACTGGTGCTGCTGCTTTTTTCCTCCTCTTCTTCCTCTTCTTCCTCTTCTCCTTCTTCACTTCTCCTTCTTCTTCTTCTTCTCCTTCTTCTTCTTCTTCTTCTTCTTCACTTCTCCTTCTTCACTTCTCCTTCTTCACTTCTTGTTCTTCTTCTTCTTCTTCTTCTTCTTCTTCACTTCTCTTTCTTCTTCTTCTTCACTTCTCCTTATTTTTCTTCTTCCTCTTCCTCTTCTTCTTCTTCTTCTTCTTCATCTTCTCCTTCTTTTTCTTCTTCTTCTTCCTCTCCCTCTTCCTTTTCCTCTTCTTCTTCTTCTCCTTCATCTTCTCCTTCTTCACTTCTCCTTCTTCTTACTCATCTTCTTCTTCTTCACTTCTTATTTTTCTTCTTCCTTTTCTTCTTCTTCTTCATCTTCTTCTTCTTCATCTTCTCCTTCTTCACTTCTTCTTCTTCTTCTTCTTCATCTTCTTCTTCTTCATCTTCTCCTTCTTCACTTCTCCTTCTTCTTCTTCTTCCTCTTCTCCTTCTTCACTTCTCCTTATTTTTCTTTTTCCTCTTCCTCTTCTTCTTTTTCTTCCTCTTCTTCTTCACTTCTTATTTTTCTTCTTCCTTTTCTTTTTCTTCTTCATCTTTTTCTTCTTCACTTCTTCTTCTTCTTCTTCTTCATCTTCACTTCTTCTTATTTTTCCTCTTCCTCTTCTTTATCTTCTTCTTCTTCACTTCTTCTTGTTCTCCTCCTCTTCCTCCTCCTCCTTCTCCTTCTTCTTTTC
The DNA here is from genome assembly GCA_037974385.1 of Arnoldichthys spilopterus. NCBI lineage: Eukaryota > Metazoa > Chordata > Actinopteri > Characiformes > Lepidarchidae > Arnoldichthys > Arnoldichthys spilopterus. The sequence goes on along the minus strand of JBBPDA010000115.1, from coordinate 9,061 downwards.
TGCTGAGCTTTTCATGAAGCTGCTGCGTGGATATTGTCGGTCCCTCTCACCTCTCAGGACTTTTAGGAGCCTCAGCGACACGACACGGGGCGCACTTAGGCTAATTGTGATGAGCCGTGACGCTCGACTGGTCCCATCCGATTTCGGAGAGACCTCGTTGACGCGAGGTGCTCCAACAGTTGTCGAAGTTCTCTGTGACGTTGTCGAGCGGTTCCTCTGTCTGGGTAAGAGGAGCCGTGGCGCTAACGGCTGAACAGCTGGACGGTTCCTCTCTCTCCTCACTCTAAACAAGCGGCGCTTTCTCGGATCACGCCTGCCGCCGAGGACCCCCCGGACAGTCCGCAAAAGTTTGTGTCGAGAGTCTGCGAGCTGGTGATTGACAGCTTGGGTCCTGTTTTTCATAAAGAACGAGAGAACCTGTCGAGCTCTTCCCCTGTTCCCTGCAGATGGACCACACGTCATGCGGTCGCTCTTCGCTTTTTTCATGACCTGTCAGCGAGATCCACCCCTTACCCACCAAAGTTTGCACCTCCATTCAGAACGTTCTGGAACGTTCTCACCGTCGGCCGACCGGACAAAAGTGCATATATATATATATTTATATTCAAATCAGCTGATTTCTCGCTCAAATGTCAAAATTTGCACTGGAACAAAACATAAAAACTTGGCCAAACTCAAGGTGCGTTTGAATAGAATAGTTAATCAGGCTGCTCTCTACTGCCCCCCCTGGACCTGCAGGACACTGGCAGCCCTGGAGATTTGCAGCCCCGCAGACGGTTCGCCCTTTACTTTCCTAATGGCGTTCGCCCCAGTGAGCGGCTTTGGGGCACTTCAGTGGCGCCGATATGGGGACATTATGCATGGTCATGGTTTGCTTGCATAATTGCACAATTCCTATTGATGCACGGTGGCGACTTGTGCTTTCGAGGTGGATAATCATATTCAGGCTGTTTCATATTGCAATAAGGCGGCTGTTGTGTGGTATGTGATACCTTAAGCTTTGTTAGGCGTATATGAAGAACTGTTATGTTTTTTTTACATATATATACATATATATACACATATATACTAATATAGACACATTGGTGCATGTTTTTAGATGATTTTAGAAAAAAAAATATATGACCAAATATAATAATTTTTCCTTTTTCATTTGTTTACTTGTGTTTTTCCCTAAATTTTAGGTCTCGTTTGATAATCAGGTGATGTTTAAGGTCACACTCATATATATATATATATACATATGTGTAAATCTACGCAGTTAAATAATCGTGTATTACTCAGCACTGCGCTCCCTCGTGTGCCATCGCGTCTCACCCGCTGCCGGTGGTTTTGAGGGTTATGGGGGTAAATCTGCTTCAATTATGCCGCCTGTGCGGATTCCCCCTCAGGGGTGCTCGGTGTGGGCAACTTAATGGGGTGTTAAAGTGAGGGGAGGATTTGGAGTGGGAGGGCGGCAATGACCGCCAATTAGAGCCCATTGAGCCGCGGCCTGTCAACCGCTGATGATAGCTTCCTTCCGCCCGACTAGCCTAGCCCCGCTCATTACGTCTCCACTCAGCCCGAGCCACCTGACCCCTGGGCCACCCCGCTCCACCATGCGCACGCCCCCTACTGCAACACACGCTGCTGGGAACGCCGCGGGCCCGACATGCTAAAGGGATTAGCGGATTGTAATGATGTTCGGTGCGTGTCGGTGCTAGCGTGTCGAGGCTAATGCGCTAGCCGTTATGGCAGACGCCACCCCAGTGATGGGGGTTTTGGGAATTGGGAGCTGGCAGTGGAACTACGGTGTGCAGTAGTTTGCTGGTAGTTTAACTGAAGCGATATCAATGGTTCAGTTACTTTTTTTGGCAAATTTGGTGTCGTTAACTACCGAAACCGCAGACATGAAAGGAAAGGAATGATTCGTTTTTATCTTTGATCCTTTACAGTAATTGTGTTGCCCTTTGACCCCATTTGCTTTCGCTCTGAATCTGACCACTGTGAACACACCCAGGCAGTCCACTAAGGAATGACCAATGATAACTGAAGAAGTTTTGGTTATTTTAAGGCACTCTTTGGGCAATAAACTGGATTTAAGTGGCTTTTATTTAACTCCCTTCAAAATCTGAAGGTCAATTTACAGGGACGAAATCACCCTTTAGTGTCTGGTCAGTTGTTTTGTTGAGCGCACTGACCTGACTGGCTGACTGTTCCATCTCTACCACTTGGTTTAGGTGAGTTATGGTAAAAACTCTCACTATATTTCTCTATGTCTTAGCAGATCACTGGAAGACAGACCAAGGCCTGTTAGTTGCAGGTGATTCTGTGGCACCAACACACATTTGAAGAAGCTTCATGAATCTTCCAGGCGTTTTTAAGAGAATTCAAGAGTTTTTACTCATGTCTTTATGAGTTTTATGATATAATAAAATAAAAGTTCAACATTATTATTACTATTATTATTATTATTATTATTATTAATATTATTATTAATGTTATTATTATTATTATTATTATTATTATTATTATTAATATTATTATTATTATTATTATTATTATTGCACCAAATGAATTTAAAATGCCAAAAATTTTTTACATTGCTTTTTGAAATCATGGAGAGCCTGTGGGAACGGCTGTAGGGACGACTTTCCATAGTGGAGAGCCTGGTACGAGGGCCTGAGAGGAACCTGCTGTTGGAGGGGCTGCCAGACTGGGGAGGAGAGTATGGAGAGATGGGTTCAGAGGGGCGTAGGGGAGCGAGGCCGTGAAGAGCGTTGACATTTTGAAGAAAAGTCATTTGAACTTGTTTAAAGTAGCTTTAACTTCCTCTGTTGTAGTTCACCTCCTTCTGCTATGATGTAGCTGCTATGATCTCGCAATACTATGCTCCCACAGTAGCTTCCCCAACACTGGTGACACCTGTGTACACGAGGGTTCAGCTTTCCCCTCTGGGACCACGTTGCAGATGCATGGTTTTCGTGTTTGTCTGTTGGTTCTTTGGGGACGCGCGTCCATGGTCCAAAGTGAGACGTCTCTTCTTTCCACACTACAAGTGTGAGCGAATTACGGGCGACTCCATTGACGTACCTGCCAACCCTAAGTGGGCTAAAATTATTCCCCGCGATTTTGCAGGGCCGATCAGAGGTGCCTGAGCTATTAGGCTTAAGCGCGGGAACATTTAATGTAGGCCTTAATCTCAGGCCACTTTGTCTCCCACAAAGCTCCGGCTTGGCACTGTGTCTTAAGCACCTACCTCCTTTAAGAGCCAGAAATTAGAACGATTTATAGACAAACCCCAGCAAAGAGGATCCTAACCCTGTATTTAAGTCCGCAACTACCTCTTGCACCTGGAAAGCTGCAATTAATAGGGCCAAAGACCTTGCCAAAGTGTGCCCCGTCTTAATCTCCGAATGTAAATGAAGGGTTTAAGAGCGATATTGCTGGACGTCCAGGAGACACCGCAGAATTAAGTCCTCAATCTAGGTTTTGCAGTGGACTTCAGGTTAGCCGGATACTCTACCTAAGACTCCGGCTAAGACTAAGAAGAGCAGGTGCCTAGTAGAGGTCTGGTACAGATAGCGAGAGGCTCAGCTAGCATGGCGCAGATGTAGGCTAATATCCAGAACTACCCCCCCCCCCACCCCACCCCATTCTTTTGTCAGTATTTAAGTGAGCCGTGAGCATTTCGTAGCACAGATACCTTTGATATACACTGAACAGCCATAACATTAAGACCGCTGACGGGTGAAGTGAGTAACATTGACTCTCTGGTTGTGTCACTACAATGGCACGTGTCGGGGGGGGGGCGGGGTACGTTAGGCAGCAGGTGAGCAGTCAGTTGTGAAAGTGACTCGTTGTCATTGTGAGCACACTCAAGCGCCACAACGAAATGTGACCTGTGCATTTAACCCATCGCACGTGCACACGTGGAGCAGCGGGCGGCTACCAACAGCGCTTGAACCTGTGACCTTCATGTTCTGACCACTAGGCCACCTATACTGCACCACTGCCCTCAAGAACCTACAGTTTGTGCTGGAGCGTAAGGACCTGAGGCCCTTGTCGTGATGTTCTAGACGAGTCCGAGCGTCTCCAGAACGGCCGGTCTTGTGGGGTGTTCCAGGTGTGCAGTACCTGAAGAACGACTGGTGAACCGGCCACAGGGTCACGGGCGTGAACACACAGTGTGCCACAGCCGTTTCAGCAGCAGGAGGGAGCCTAACTCAATATTAGGCAGGTGGTGTTAATGTTATGGCTGATTGGTGTACATGCATGACCTAAAACACAGAAACGCCATAAAGCGAGCAGTTCAAGCAGACCCAGCTTTCCGAAACGCACAGACGAATAGCCGTGATGATACATCAGCGCCACATCAAACAGGATCGTCAGTGACCTCTGCAGGACAGGAGGGATGGCAGCGCCACAATCACAATCAGGAGGCGACTGATTTTCCTGAGCTCACTCGTTACAACAGACCAGAAGGGTTGTCTTGGTTAGAGTGAGGCATTCTGGGAAATTAGAACTGTCAGCAGGTGCTCAAATGTGTGTGCAAGTGGTGTGGGTGGGGGTAAATGACATTTGTTTTGTCACCAGGGGGTGGGGTCACAGAAGTGTCTATTGTTTTTGGAAATTCAGCGACAAAGTCACCTTCATTTACGCTCATTTAGTTTTTGTTACAGATAAGATGCTTAAATTAAACAATAAGATATATATACGAATTTATATAATTTATAATATATATATATATATATATATTTATATAAATTCAAAATGATAAAATATTATAATGTACATTATCATGTGTGTTACTGTGTATGTGTAATGTACCATGGCTACACAGAAGGGAAACAATATTTTAGTTTTTAAATTTTTTACTTTAAAACACAAAAAAACGTTAATTTAAACAAAATTTTTAACAAACTTTTAAGAAATTTCAAAGACCAAAAAATACATGTTATATTGGCGGCTTAAAAAGCTTATTAAATGACAATAATACCACTTATCAAAATTATTTCTGAATATATCGTCCAACAGAGACGTTATTACGACAGGCCGACTGAAGCAGCGTAAAAATACCTATGAAAAACAATACAGAAAAAATATATATACAGATTAAAAAGAAGAAATGTACTATAGATATCAAACAAACACAAATATTTTATTTTATATTTTATCCATATTTTCTGTATTTTTTTGTTCAGTCTTGTTTCACTTATCATATGTATTTTGCTGAATATATTTTTTATATATATTAGGTAGGAAATGCTTGTCTGGTTCAAACAACACTGAATCATATTGAATTAATTGTGTTTTGCATTGTGGGGACGAACCGACCCTCAACAGGACTTGTGGGGACCTGCCCCCCCCCCAATGTCCCCAATGTAATGACTCCAGTGCGTAAAGCTGTACTGACAATTAAATTGTCCAAAAGTAACCAGACGGTCTTTAAGGTGCTCCCAGTGCTGACGCAGGTGCTCACACCCAGCTTGTGTGGACTCCAGCAGATGCACATGAGCCTAAGGTCCCAGTGCCTGTGGGTTAGAGGGGTATTAAGCCCCTCAGCGTTGGCCTGTGGAGTTCTCTGGAGTGATGAAGCTCCTTTGGGATGAGCTGGAGTGGAGATTATGATCCAGAACTTCATCCTGCATCAGTACTTGACCTCATTAGTGCTCTGAGGGCTGCTACTGTCCCAACACCTCTCCCACAAGAGTAGAGGCTGTTACTGCAGCAAAGGGAACACTGCATAAGCAGATGCCTACAAACAAATAACGATCAGAAACAGTGCCATTAATGGAGCTTTAGTCTGTATTAGACATTATTGCTGCTCTACTTGTGTGTTCTCTTGATTTCGGGGTGTCTCCCATAATTGGCTTTGTTGGACAATATATTTTCCCAGAAATAATGTCAATAAACGATGTTTTTTATCATTTTAAGACCATTTTAAGCTGCGAATACAACGTGTACTTTCTGATCGTTAAAAATTTCTTTTTGATCTTTGTATTTTTTTTAATTATCGCTTGTCTTTTGTGTTTTAACTTTGACTTCCTCATCTTTCTGCTGCTGCTCCCATTTCCTTGCCTAGTGTTCTCACTGCAGATTTCCAACCAAAGTGTAACCCAGTAATCCCATTCGATGTAGTCCAACAAAAAACCCCCCAAACAACCATAAAAACGTCTGTGCAGAACATTTACAGCGTTTGGCAGATGCTCTAACCCACAGCGATGCACAGTGTACTTTCTAGTCTACAGAGAAAACCTGTCACACCAGTAAACCTAGACTTGGATAAATTGTAAATTCTGTAAAGTTTGTAGTAAGTTGTGTTGGGATGTGTAGTTCTTGTCCTAAGTTCTCTCTGAAGACCGTGAGGTTCTCCGGTCTGGACCAGAGGAGGAGCCTCGGTTCCTCTCGAGGTTTCTCCCTACAGCTTCGGGAGTTTCTCCTGCCTCTGTCTCCTTTGGCTCTTTGGGGCTCGGACCCGGTTCCTGTAAAGCTGTTTTGTGACGACATCGGTTGTAAAACGCTATAGAGAGAAACTCGACAGGTTCTCTGCGGTTCCCACTGTTAGGGGAAGATCATTCCACCACTTAGGAACCAGAACTGAGAGGAGCCCTGATGTCTGTGCTTGACCAACCAGACAACTGGAGTTCCCAGGTTTTAATTTCACTTCATTTTGATGAAAAACCCAAAAAACACAAAAGCGTTGGTGGCGCTAAGGTCCTGGTGATGCTCCAGTCAATGCTACCCCTCTGTCCAGCCAGGGCGAAGGGCCTACACACAGGAGGCTGCATTCGTATGTGAAGAAAGTGCATGTAAACAGCATCTGCATCCGGAGGAAAGGATGGAGGTCATCGCACGATACGTCGATAGTGTAATTATCATGACGTTCGAACACTCCACGGGAGCGTTCGCCTCCAAAACGCCACGGCGCGTCGCTCACACCGCCAGCTATCACCATCTACCACACTAATGCACGCGCTCTCCCAGGCTCCAGCTGTGCGGCAAAACACCAAAACAATCACATTTACCGAACGCAAAGAGAAAATACTGCCAATGTAGCAAATGCTGTTATTTTTTTTATTTTATTTTTTTACATTTTTACCCCAAAACTGTGATTAAATGCCGCCTTTGCATGTGTGACTGAAGTGGCAGAGCGAGTGCTGTCATTTAGGACATCAGGGCACATGCGAGTGACAGGCCAAAAATAGGGAAAGCATCAGTCATAGATAATTGGATGCTCCCCCCCCCCCGTAATGTTTGGAGGGCCCCCCCCTCCCCCCCCAGAGGTTGCAGTTTCCGACCATTAGGAGGAGCCCCGCTGAGTGCAGACAACGTGTCAGAGAAAGGGCCCAGCGGCTGATAAACAGCAGCAGAAGTCAATTTATCGCAGCGATCGTTAAATAATAGCCCTGATTACGAGGTGGCACCGCAGACGCGGTAATTGTCTGTCATAAATCTGGACCGACGGTGACAGCAGCACAATGAGAGCAGCCGTCTGGCGGAGGCCGAGCGGCGCGTGATGGATATCAGCCGGCCCGAGACGTGTCTCAATATTGTCTGCAGGCCTTCGCTTTGGGCCGCCCGACTCGCTCGTTCGTGGGCTTGCTTCTTCCGCGGCCCGGATCGGGCGTGGGGAACCCATCGGCCATAACAATAAGACCACCTGCTTAATACTGTGCCTCGTTCCGCCAACTCTGAATGTGGTGCATTGTTGGGGGCCGGACGAGCCGGTCTTCACCCCCGACGTGCATCAGTGAGCCTTGGGTGCCCACCAGTTGGATCAGTGGAGACGCTCTGACTCGGTCGCCTAGAACGTCACGAAAAGGCCCTCGTCATATTCCCTACGCTCCTGCTTCCAGCACATCAACTTCAAAAACTGACTGTTCACTTGCTCACTAACATATCCCACCCCCCTGACAGGTGGCCATGTCATGAAATAGCTAGAGATTCAATGTCATCAGTGTGTTCTGGTCTAAAATCGCTAAAAAATGTTACCAAATGGTGAATCGCCGACAGGGTCATGGGCACCCGAGGCTCTCTGATGCATGTGGGGAGTGAAGTAGGGTGTAAAAGGTGATGCTGGCTCTGACAGAGAGGGCTCAGAACACACAGTGCAGCACAGTCAGAGCTGTCTCACACCCTATTAGGCAGGTGGTCTTAATGTTCTGGCTGATTGGTGTATGTACAGTCACAGCCATAGAGATCAGGTGTAAAGTGTGTGTAACAGGTGTCATTGTTGTTGTGGTTGTCTTGCTAATGGGCATGATGCCAATCTGAAGGAGGCCTGACGTTTGTAGACGGATCAGACGCGACGACGGGCAAAGCGAGCGACTCGCGTGGCCCCGAAGTTTCTCCTCTGCTACGTTTTAACAACTTTTTACGGCTCTAGTCCTCGGAGCGACTCGCCGGCCGGCTGGCTGACCGGAGATGCATGTAGCATCTCCCCCTTTTTGTGCCTCTGTGTGGGCAATTTGCCGTCTGTCACTCTCCGCGGCTCTCGAGGCCATTTACTCTTCGGCAAACTGCCGTTTTTACACCAATTAATATCAAGCCTTTATCTGCCGCTGTCACCGCGGCCGGAGAGTCACTTCTACAATCGATCCGAGCCTCACAACCACTCTTCCAATCTTCCCCCAGTCGATTTTCAGATGAACCCGTTGGCCTCTCTGGCCCGTTCGGCCTTGGCCCTGGGCCCCGGCACACGGGACGTGTGAAAGGAGCGAGTAAGAGCGAAGCTGATGACCTCTCCATCCTCTCCTCCGCACCGCGCTTCTTGCTTCAAGGCCGCTCCACGCTGGAGTGTGTGTGCGGGCGCGTGTGTGTGTGTGTGGCGTGTGCGCCTGTGAAGGACGCTGGGATTGTTTTTAAAGAACCGAGAGCCACTTTCACATCGGAGCCTCTTTACCACGTTTGCACACATCCCCAAACAATAAAGCTCCTGAAAACCTGCAGAACAGAGGGAGCTTCAGGGACACGACACACAGACACACAGACACACAGACGCTACAGACAGAGAGATAGATAGATAGATAGATAGATAGATAGATAGATAGATAGATAGATAGATAGATAGATAGATAGA
>JBBPDA010000113.1:220929-239335 GCA_037974385.1 Arnoldichthys spilopterus | reverse complement strand
TGCAGAGGTCACATTTCGTTGTGGTGCTTGAGTGTGTTCACAATGACAAAGAGTCACTTTCACTTCACTTATTATTACATTTTCCCAAAACATCAGTTCATAGCTCACGTTGAAGCTGACGCTTCTTACACGATTGCAACGACACAGTGAGCAAATGTAGATTTCAGACGAGGGCTAACATTCACTTCAGCCCTCATCCCAGGGGCCTGTTTGACATCAGAGCCAGCGTACTTTTTAAATATTCATGTTGTCAGCATTGCTCTGCATGTCTGATGAGCGAGTGCGTTGAACGTGACGTGGTGCGCTGGTTCTCCCGGAGAAATCATGCGTTTTGCGCCAAGCGTGTGACTGTTTATTTTTCGAGCGTCCTACGGTGATTAGCATTGTTTCAGCCTCGGCGTAACTGTGAGATCAAATTCCTCTGCTTTCATTACACCAGCCATGATCTCATCCTCTCACGCACACACACACACGTTTGTTTTCAGACATAATCGGGACCTGGGGTAATACATACCGTCCTGTAAATTAAGTACACCCCTTGGAAAATGTTCATTGCAGCAAATTTGGATAAAGCGATGTCCCATCTGCTTTAACACAGTGGCTACAGATATGAGTGATAAGAAAAGAAGCTTTTTAATCAATTTTTCAACAACAAAATCAACTGATGTAATGTCATTCTGTGAAAAAACGAAGTACACCCTTGGCCTCCAAAGCTATCATTTGCCCTTTAGCAGACATAATGTCTTGGAGGTGTTTTGCATAATTGTCCACCAGCCTCTGACATTGGCTTGCTGAAATTTATTGCCTCTTTTCATTGAAAAAATTCTTTCAACGACAAGATGTTTGACGTTTTTCTTGCATTTATTGCCCTTTTTGAATCCACACTATGATTAGACCATTCACTTTTCCTCAATTTCTTCCTTTTTTAACTACCCCTTGGTGAATTTGCTAGTGTGCTTAGGATCATTAGTGAAAGTGATTTGTGATTTTGTGATACAATCATACATCATACACACCCCATCATACAAAGTGCACCACATACACTGTTCTTGTGACTAAACAACTTATCTCTCCAGAGCAAATCATTCTAAAAGGTCTGGTTTTGCCTGTATTTTCTTTGACAAACTGTAGTTTTGCTCTAATGTTCTGTCTGAAGAGCAAAGACAATTTTTCTGGCATGTGCCCCATGCAAGTCAATCTGATCTCTTTCTCTGATTGATTTCACAGTTACAATGTTTCTCCGTAATATTGTTGCATCTTTGCACAATCTGCTACTTTGCACCTGGTAGATCTATAACTGTGTACTGGTCTCTGCTGCTCTTCTTTTGTAACTGTCTGTCTTTATGTTGTCATGTGTCGTTTTTTGTGGTGCTGTGTCTCCATGTAGCACCGTGGTTCTGGGGGAACGTTGTTCCTTTTCCCTTTCCTGTTGTACTGTACTCACTGTAAATGGTTGAAATTACAATAAAAACCAACTTGACTTGAGTTACATCCGAATCCTGTACATTTTGTGGTTCTTGGGGACTTTTTTTGGATAAGGTGGCCAGTCTTGGCAGTTGGTTGCAATCCATGCAACTTTACTTACAGCGAAATAATGAAATAATGAACTTCAGATGATTCTGAGATCTTTATTGATGCCTGATCAGACTCATATTCTCCACAAAATGTTGTTTTATTAGTACTTTTATGCATTATTAATATGACCCATAATTACAGACCTGTCCTGACAATGTATGAAAACAAACACAGACATACATACACACACACACACTCACACACACTCACAAAAAACTTTCATGTCTGGCAGTGTGTCTGGATTCACCACACAGTGCTGCTCATGTGTTGAGCCCTCCTTCGATTACTCACACACACACACACACAGACACACACACACACACACAGTCGGCCACTCTTACAGGAAGTGCTGCCACATTAGTTCCATTACATTAATTACCAATGTTTAATTCTTACAATGGGGCACGTGAGCCCTGCATGACTCATACACGACTGTTTCCATCCCATCTTTAAATAGCGGCGGCGCCCTGCTAATGGTGCGCAGTCGATAGAGGCCTCATTTTCGCCCCCCACAGCATTCAGGTTAAATATTAGCACTTTGTGAATTTGTGCAGTGTGGAGAGGGGAAGTGGTTCTTAAAGTGACAGTTTGGTTGAGAAATGAAATGTACACGACTCCCCCCTTACCCCAGGCGTACTCAGCCAGTCAAGACATGCTAGCTGTCTGAGGTTTGCTTCCTTCATTTCCCTATGAGGCTAGCATGCTAATGTAGTTAGCAGGTAATCCATGCCTTCATTCATTCTCCATATTTATTTCGGGTCGAACCCGAGGCTCGACCCAATACATGGCAACCTAGGTACAGACAACCATTCACACTCACACCAATGAGCAATTTAGAGCATCCAGTCAAATTTAACCACAAGCCTGTGGACAGTGGGGGGAAGCCCAGGGTTGTGCATGTAAATGGACATAAAGGGGACCTGTACATCGGATAATAGCAACAAGGCTAATCTGGAAACATGTATCTATCCCTATTGGATGTTAGCAAAAAGCGTAATCCTGAAACACATATTAATCCTTGTTCAGGCTAAAACAAAGACATTTGTGTGTGTTTGTCTCCGTGGAAGCAGCTTAGCCTGGCTTGTTTAGTCTGCTTGGAAATATGGTCATCTTTGGCCAGCGGGCTGGCCTGTTTGTCTGGACACATGCTGCGATCTGATGTTGACAATGGTTGCAGGTATTGTTGGACCCCATGAGCTCATGAAGGTCCAACACATGACAAACATGATGATGTTCTATGAAAGCTACAGTCTCCCAGTCAATCCTCTATGGCACCACAGTGTTGGGGACACTGAACCTTTGTCTATATACATTTCCAAGCATTTTATACTTATTTAAAATATGCATTTTTACCAGATCAAAAACCTGAACACAAAAAGGGCCAGATCCCACATTGCTACATTATGTTTGTATTAAATTCCATATTCCAAAGTCCATATTCTATACTCAATATATTTTATCAACCAGAAACAGCCATAATTAATTTTTAATTCAAATTTGTTAAATAAATATATGCCTGATATGAAATTAAACACCATTTAAGAAAAAAACTCTCCAAATTATAACTTTACAGGAGAAGAAAATGATCCTTAACATTTTTTAAATATAAAAAATACAAATAAAAACACAAAAGTGGAGATACATGGTTTTCTCTGGACATCTACAATATGTAACTTACAGTTCTGTTCTGATTGGCTGTCTTGCTTTGTGTTTTGGCCTGGACTGCAATACTCCATTATATCAGATAGTGTTTATGCATGAAACCATATACAGAGAAGATCATGGATATGCACACTGCCCTCAAAGAGAACAGGGAGGAGTTTAAGCAGGATAGATTCACTTGCCAGGCCGTGAGTTCGACGGGCACCTCTATGACGCAATATGACACTCATGGACAGATGAGCTTTTGCGCTAAATTGTGAATTAACGTTTTTTAGAACAGTTCACCAGAACAGCGGGTCTCCGCACTTTTCATGAGCGTGTTTGGCTGTAAAGGCTCAACTTGGGCCTTGACTGATATCTCGCATCTCGGAGGCACTGTTAACGTCCTGGGTACACAAACACATGCGCGATAAATCTCAGACAGACGCACGGCGCTGGCGAGTAATAACTTCAGCTTTGTCACCGTTTACATGAGGACGCCATGCTCCATCGACCATGTGACTCATGCCCGTTGCTTGAATGCGGCTCAGGGCGTGCGAGCGAGAGAGGAAGGCAAAGACAGAGGGAGAGAGAGGTAGAGAGAGGTAGACAGACAGTAGCTAAGCAGGCATGTAGCCTGTAGACACTGCATATAATGGATTTATCACATAGCTTATTTCATGCCCCCTGCTTTTGATTTATGAATTTTGATTCCGGAGGCGAGGCCTGCACATATCGATTGCAGGAAGTGTCAGACAGGCAGAGGGTAATTCCACTTTGGATGGGCGTGGGGTGGTGGTGGGGGTCCTCCTTCTACACCCACTCAACTGTCAGCCACTTAAAGTGACAGAAAGCCGTCACTTTGTGTGTGTGTTCATGCTCGGATTTACCGCAGAGTACGAGTAGCAATGTAGGGGGCAAAGCACGCAAAACAGCAGCTTGCCACTGGAACATATGTTTTAACATCGGCGAGGGCAGATGTTGCTGGAGGAAGTGAATGTGAGTGTGTGTGTGTGTGTGTGTGTGTGTGTGTGTGTCCATGTCGAGACTACGCAGTTTGGAAATCATGCCCTTTGAGGTTTGGTTGTTCTGACTTCACCAGACGAGACAGGGATAATGGAATGTCATGCTGTCAGGTTCAAGCCTGATTAGGGAGTGTTTGTTATTTATTGATTGCCTTTCATGGCAAATTATCTATGCACAGGTCAGCGCTGGCGTTTTATTCATGGGCCTCCCGATGGCCGCTCGCTCCTATCCTCGGGCAAAATCGATGGGCACAAATAAAATGGAATTTTAAAAAATGGGAGGGCGAAATTAGCAAACATCTCAACGCGGCAGAGCGACGCGCGCATATGTTAGCATTTGGACAGCGCTCACTCGCTTGCGTCCAATTTAGCCGACTTCCTTGATGCCCTCGTTTCTGCACGATTTCCATTATAATTGCTTTTAATGTGCCTTTAAATTATTCTCTTTAGCGTCCGAAACTGGAACGTCCAGTTACATTACGCTGCCTGGACTCACCCGGCCGAGCTGGGAAAGCAAGGCTAAGAAGTTCCAGAAGAAGCTGTTATCAGTGAAGAGAAGGCAAAGAAACTCATAGCCTCTTTTTTTCAGACACTAGTAAGTGCCTCGAGGCTTCGGATTGTAGGGCCTGTGCTCACACACTGTAATCATGGGTTCAGTCCCGAATGTTCCTAAAAATGGAGAAGGGCACAAACTGTTACCTTCATCCAATGACGGGTCTCTGAAACAGGCTGTAAGGACACATTTATGGTTCACACCCAATTTCTACTCCATATAATGTCATTCAAAAAAATATGATTATTATGATTATTATAATTATTTTATTTATTTATTCATGAATCTATTTATTTCTTTATTTTTTTTTATTATTTTTGAATTTTTAAAATGTGTTTTAATAATTTTTTTTTTAAATATGTGTTCTTTTTATTTATTTATCTATTTATTATTTTTTTAAATATTGCTATTATTGTTATTTTTTTTACATATATGCATGGCAGACTTTAGCTTTGGGTGCCTGGTGTCCAGCACAGTCTGATGATCTTCACACACAAACAGATGTGACCCAGCTACTACTACCGCAGCTACTTTTCTGGAGTAGTAGGTGAGTTCGGGGGCTGGAGAATGATCACACTGGGTCATTCACGTTGATCATTTACACAATTAATGTTCAATATGCTGCTTTTTAAAGCATGTGAACATTTAGCCATGAACTGACCAAACGAAAAGTTACCTTGATAGTAAATGTTACTTTCAAGAACTTTCTTAACCCCTTAAAACCTGCTGACAGTTCCAAACTCTCTTCACACACTGAACTGAAGTTTGCATTTGCATTTGAAGAATAAGCCTCAGATGTAAGGAAAGCAGAGCTCTGGGAATGGCACTGATAAGTGAAAGTGACTATTTGTCATTGTGAACACACTCAACCACCACAATGAAATCTGCATTTAACCCATCACACGTGCACACGTGGAGCAGTGGGCAGCTACCAACAGCGCCCGCTGAGCAGTGTAGCAGGACGGTACCTTGCTCAATGGAACCACAGTGGTGCCCAGGCTGGGACTTGAACCTGTGACCTTCAGTTCACAATGTCCACACCACTAGGCCTCCACCTCCAATCAGTGTTTTCTGTATTAATGTCATTTCCATTTGTTTCAGTATTAATGTGGTTTACATCTCAACCACTGAATATGGAAGGGATTTTGGAAAAAAATTCCCGTTTAAGAAGTTTTTTCCTTCTCCTACAAAGCGTTGTGTGTGTATTTTGGAGCTCGAGGAGAAGGTTTGTGTATTAGAGATCATCAGTCTTTTATAGCAGAGCAGTAATTGTGGGTTTTTTCTCTGCAGCGAGAGGAGTGAGACTGCTGCCAGGCTTTTGGGATGATGTGATGTTGTGGGATAGGCCTCGTTGCTCTCTGAAAGGTGTCTGCATTGTTTTGCGCGTTGTCTTCAGCCGCACGTCTGCCCACATCGCATTGACTTCCTGTCTGCACCTCCTGCTTATTCTTTGTGAGTTTGATTGAAAAAAAAGAGGGAAAAAAAATCAGTTAGTGAAGCCTGAGGGGAAAGACCACCGCCCAACCCAATATCCCTGACATTATTCCCACAAACGGCAAAGGATAGGTTAGCTGGTCCACCCATGCGCATGTGTACGGTTGCTGTTTTTTTTGTGGGAAATAGGTGAAAAAATGACAATTGTAGAGTTTTCTTAAGCTTTTTTTGGTGTAACATTGCATAAATGCTTGATTTGCAGAACCACATCCTAAAGATGGGCCTATTTCTGTGTATGCATGCATGGAGAAGCCATTGTGGACTCAGAATAAGGCAGAATTCTAGTCAATCTGAACCGGAAAATGGGATGAGTGGTTACCCCGGCTTGCTGGTTTAAATGACAAGCCTTGCTTGCTGGATTAGATGGATTCAGCATGTGTCCTATCCAGTAGTGACCCAGCTGTGTGGTTGAAAACAACCCAAATTGGGTTGTTTACAACTCAGCACTTCGTACAGAGTATGAAAGAATCCTCCACACCCTTTGTTGATGCTGGTTCCTCGCAGTGAGCCCTTTTTTTACACTCCTAATGTAACACAACCGACTGAGTTCAAGCCTTCAGGAGCATCTGAATGGGGCGATCAGGTGGATACGATAAGAGCTGCAGTAAAGTACTCAGACTTAGATTAGTTCACGCCCAAAAACATTACTTTTATCGAAGTATTACTGTCACTTTTCGTGGAAATTTGGTTTTAGGAGTCTCCAGACTCCTGCAGTGTCTCTCCAGCAGCGCTGTGGTTAAAACTACAGTAATTACGTCTGTTATTTATTTTATTTTATTAAACTACGAGCACTGTGTTGGTCTCCGTGTAGCACCACTCTCAGTGTTGCTCCATGCAAAGCGAACGCTTGAATTGTTTTCTCTGTCCTGGAAGTCGCTTTGGATAAAATTGTCAGCCGAATGAATAAATGTAAATGTAAATGTAAAGCGTAAATAGTATAGGAACCAATGCATGGACACGTCTATGGGAACACAATGATGTCATCTTTCTTTTGCATAAAAGCTATTCAGCCAAATTTTGTTTCATTCAGAGACATAATACAATAAACACTGCCTACTTAAATCCTTGCTCCTAAATAGTGTTGTCATAGAGGCTGGTTTACGTTCTGGAGCACAATGACCCCCCCCCTTAATAACAAGCTGCAACTGTACAAGCTCTTGCACACACAGCTTTAGCTCAGGTTGAGCTGATCTCAAAGATGCTAGTGCCAAATGTGACAAAGCGCGAGGCAAATGTATTCTTTAGACACCTGAAGAATACTCGAAAAGTTGCAGTTGATTAGCCATTGTCATCTGTGCAGTTTGGTCATCACTGTGATTCTTCAAGAATCACATTCGGTGGGCAGGACATCAGGTACAGCTTCATTTACAGACGTCTGGATGAGTCACACTGTGTGTGGAGGCCTTAAGAGAGTAGAAAGAGCGAGAGAGAGAGTCTGTGTGTGTGTACATATATTTAACTCTTTGTGGGGACCAAATGTGACTGAAATACAGGAAAATCTGTCGAAGTGAGGACATTTTGCTGGTCCTCACAAGCACCTGTGCTGTTTTCTCCACAAATTCAACTTTTTTAGGGAAAACTAAAGGAGACGTTTTTTTGTTTGCTGAGGTTAGGGTTGAGTTTAGGTGTCGGTGTGGTTTTATAGTCAATGGAATGTACTCACAAAGATAGCAATACCAACCTGTGTGTGTGTGTGTGAGTGTGTGTGTGTGTGTGTGTGTGTGGTGTATCTCCTAAAGGCCTATGCTGAAACAGCTTCCAGATGTGCTGCACTCCTCTGTGGCTCCACCTACCCCATATGCCCAGTCTGTTTTGGGCGGGGCTAGGCTCATTTCCCTAATCAGTGGCTCCCCATCCTCCTGAAGGGCAACTCTTAATAATAAAGCCTTTTCATGTGTGTCTCTTTGATTAGGGGGCAGGGCTATGGACTAATGGCTAAGTCATGGTCACAGGAAGAGGAAGAGGCTCAGGTTGTGTGTGTGTGTGTGTGTGTGTGTGTGTGTGTGTGTGTTCAACATCTTTAAAAAACAAGCAGAGTGGAAGGAAACATGATTATAAAGGGAGGGGGAAATGGAAACTGGGTGTAATTATAGTGTGTATAACATGTGCACACACACATTTTGGGTGAACTAGCACTTATTGGAGTAAACCTTTATAGAAGTTTATGGGTTTTTATAAAAGACCTTCGTATGTTTCACGTTTTACAAATGCTGCCCTTCAGTAAAGTTTTACTACAAAGCTTTTATTAGTGTAATGTTTTACACAGAATGGCGGCTACATATAATGAGCTAATGCCACTTAGGAAACTGAACATATCAGCTTTATTTAATGTCCCGAATCTTGGTTAAAAAGACAAAAAAAGTTACTTAATTAGAAAAATCTTTTATTATTAAAATTACTGTGTATAAATGTTATTTGTCATTTTTTTTATTAAGAAAAATGACATTTACACCAACATTTAAACTACAGTCTCGACTTATTGGCCACATATAAAGAATTTTTTTTTGTTAGCCAAAGTTTCCATTGACAAATAGGTGGGAAACCACAGAAATGTCAGATTTCACAGAAAGATTTTGCAGAATAATTCATCTTTTCATATATAGAAATTTAATTTAATTCAAATATACTATAAGTGTGCAAATGCTAATGTAACAGGCCACAGTGTTTATGATTTATACTCTAGAAAAAGTGAAAATATCTTTACTGCAAAACGTTCTCAGTGCAGTGGTTAAGGTAAAGACCAAAATGTTTAAATTTTTTTGTATATTACATATTCTGACAGTTTCCATTTTCTAAAAATCTGGACAATCACAAGCACTTCTGGCTGTTATTATTTATTTATTTTTATTTAAAATATTTTTCGTAAACATACCATGTAATCTTCCAAAACTCAGTAACACGTTGACACACTAACTATCACGTACATATATGTATACACACACAGGTTGGTATTGCTATCTTTGTAAGAACATTCCACTGATGAATGTAATACTTCAGTAATTCTACACCTTAACCTCAGTAAACAAAAGACAATCTTTCTGCTCTTTTTCTTAAAAAAATGTTGAATTTGTGGAGAAATCAGCACAAGTTTCTTGTGAGGACCAGCAACATGTCCTCACTTTGACAGATTTTCCTGTATTCTTATCAATCTGAAAACATTTGGTCCTCACAAAGAGTTAAATACATGTGAAACCACACACACAAACACAAAAGCATCAGTATTTTTACTTTCATGTCAGTCCAGCACCATAATACGCAGTAAATGATGTATAATGATGCAGTGCAGTGTGTACAGTGGCCTTTATAAGGGCCACTCATTTACTGAGTAGCGCCACCTAGTGAATAACATTCATGCAGAAATCTAGCGCTTCACTAGCTGATATTTTGTGACAAAAAGGTTGAAAACTTACATTAGTACTGTATATCTGTGAGTATGCCAAATTTGGTGAAATTCTGCCCCTAGGTGGCGCTGCAACTGGAAAATCTCAAAAAACACTTAAGTTCCAGTTTAGGGCTTTTATTTAGGCTCTTATTTTCTAAAGCCTTTAATTAAACAGAGGCTTTGACTCTAAGTACTTTTATTATGCACTTTTTGTTGCTTAAATTTATTTGAAATCTTACTTTTTCCTGTAACCTGATTTTATTGCTTAATTTTCACTTTATGCAAATTTTTATCTCAGTGAAGCTCATCGAACGACCTCTGTGTATGATAATATGCTATATAAATAAATTGCCTTGCCTCGTCTTGCCGTTATGCTGTAGATCTATGTCATATAAGGCATCGGAGCAGGCCTAGGTGTGTGCATGTGCCAGAGTGTTTAAGTGTGTGTCTACTGTACGTCTGATTCAGCATGGAGTGGTGGAGAGCGTGAGGACCCTCGAATACCTTGCACCAGTCAAGTCCACTTCAGGCTGCACTGGCTGGGCGTCGCTCAGCATTTGCGGACGCTGCTGGACAGTCACACACTCACAGGTGTACAGAATTGCCTTATTTGGAATCATATTAGCCTGCCATAGCTTATTTCACCTCAGCTGTCATGAGAGAAATGAGCCGCCAGCTGCTCACCACTCAGCCTGTCAACACCGCCCCCAGTACCTCCTCCCAGGTCACAGTAGAGCAGCATGGACAGAACACATCAGCTTAAAGGGATCGTTTGGCCAAAAATGGACTTTACACAGTTCCCCTCCCCCCTTATCCAGATGTAGCTGTTTAGTGAACTTGTTTGGCTTCCGAAACATATTCTCGCTGTCCAGAGAAAACCATGTATCTCCATTTTTGTGTTTTTTGATTTTGATTTTTCTACATCAACACAGCAGCTGGGTGAGACTTTACACCGTGTGAGACTTTCATGATGTACAGACCAATAGAAGTGCTCCAACATCACTTATTTAAAAATGTATATTTAAAAATACTTTAGAATTAAGGAACGTTTTTGTCTCCTCCTGTAAAGTTACAATTTTGGAGAAACTTATTTTTTTCGAGGACAGCAAAGATATTTATTTTTAATTATTTATTTATTTTTGTAACCCTTCAATTGGATTTCTTTAACCAAGAAAAAAAGATATATATATATATATATTTCTTTCTTTCTTTCTTTGCATTTTATATTAATCTGGGGCAATAATAAAAATAACTTTTATTATATTATTATATAATTTTATACCTTTTTTTTAATAGGCCTCTATCAAACTGTGAAGATTTGTCAGAATCCAATAATCCTATTTCTTTGGATTCTCTGAAAACATCACCAGAGCCTAAACAAAGGCTGCGAGCTGCACGTGGTTCTGTTAGGAATTTTATTTGGTTGTTTTTAATTATTTTGCTCATGTATTCACAGTTTTACGGTAAAAAGAAATATTGACTGTTTACTAGAGATTATTGAATTAAAAAAAATAACAATTAAAATAAAAAATACTGTTATTATTGGCCTAAATTAATATAAAATGCAAAGAAAAAATTTGTGTGGTTCTTAGCTGCAGAGATTACACGGTTGTGACAGAAGTTACATCAGTTCCAATGTCTGACAGTAATAATCATGTATTAATAATCATGTGCGGGGATTTCCACGGCTTATCCTCATCTGCTTCCTCTCATAACGCACATCGCAGTAGAACATCCTAAAACTGATTAAGCCCTCCTTCACAGATTAGCACGTACAGTATGATTCATAAACAGCAACATGAATCTTAGCCCACGCTTGAGGTTTTCCGATGGTGTGGATGCAGCAGATCGTTCAAAGCCTTGGGTTTGGCTGTGGACAAACAGTGTGTGTTTTACTCTTGTTTGCATTGTCTAAATCTACCCTCCGTCCGTCTCTCGGGACACTTTCGTAAGAGTTGTGGATCCTGAGGGACAGAGGAAGAACAGAGCAGAGCTCAGACGCTGTCGCTGGTGTAGGATTTATTAAGCACCCATAACGTTTTGTTTTAAAGACTGAGAATGTATCAGATTAAACTGAATCGACACTGTTCAAAAGTTTGGAATCACTTAATATTTAAAACATATATATATATATAAATATAAAAAATATTTTAAAAAGATTAAAACTTTTTTATGAAATCATGTAAATATTTGGGTTTAAATATTATACAAATGTTTTTTGTCAAAAGATATTTTCCGAAAACTCGAGTAATCTTTGAAAAAACCTGTGAAAAACAAACACTTTTATCATGTTTTTACATTTTTTGGTCAATGTATGTGCTTTAAAATTCAGTCACTGCTTTTGAATTGACAATGACAGTGGAAAATATGATGAATTCAAATAACTTATTATAACACTTTCTCAATTTTACGCAGGTCTCTTGGTCAGGGAAAATTTCAGGGAAATTTCTGCATTTTTCAATTAAATGTACTATTGGTGATTTAAAGCGTGAAATGTAACAAAATTAGCATATTAGAATATTCTACAGGGCGGCACAGTGGTGCAATGGTTAGTGCTGTTTCGCCTCACAGCGAGAAGGTCCTGGGTTCGATCCCCGGGTCGGCCACGGGGGCCTTTCTGTGTGGAGTGTGTGAGCTCTCCCCATGTTCCCATGTGTTTCCCGGGTTCTCCGGTTTCCTCCCACAGTCCAAAGGCTGCAGTAGGTTGATTAGATGCTCTAAATTGCCCGTAGGTGTGAGTGTGTGTGTGAATGGTTGTCTGTCTATGTGTTGCACTGTGATGGGTTGAGCCTCCTTTCCTGGGTGAACCCCGCCTTAGGCCTGCAGTCAGCTGGGATTGGCTCCAGCTTCCCCGCGACCCGGAAAAAGAAGAAGCGGTTTAGAAAATGGATGGAATATTTTATATCCTTGGGCCGTGGGTACCCACGAGCCTGCCGCCAATTCACCAGTCGTCCTTCCTTGGATCAGGTTTGGTTGGTACTAACTACTGCACACCTGGAACACTCCACAGGACCTGGAGATGGTTCTGGAGATGCTTTGACTCTAGAACAATCACTTGCCAAAATGGCTTACGTTCCTGCCTGCAGCACATCAACTTCAAGAACTGACTGTTCACTTGTACAATATATCTCACCCCCCCTGACAGGTACCACTATAATAAAAAATAAGTAGAGAGTCACTGTTCCTCGCTTCACCTGTCAGTTTTTCCACACTTTCCTCTTTACACTGTTTGGACATTTCATGATATACGGACGCAAGAAATTGCCCCGTTTTTTGTCGCCTTCTTCTGCAAATGTACCATTCCAGAGATACGACCCCAGCAGGAAGGTGTTTCTGATATTGCTGACGGGCCATTCCTGAATAATTCTATGCTACATTCCTCATCAGTGGCTGTAGTGTAATCTTTCGGGAGGTTTCAGGCTTTAAGCTTTTGAGTCTCCAGACTCGAATAAGTGCTTTCCCATTATTTTCCAACCTTGGCGGGACATTGAGCTTGTCCTGCAGCCCTGCCGTCAAAGGGAGAACGCGCACTGTCAAGCCGCCAGCTAAAATCAGAGCTGAGATGCTTCCGGAGCGTGTTAAAAGTCGCCGCTGCTTTGTTGGGACGAAAGGGGCATTATGACGGCGGCCGGGCTGCGGCGCTGACGGCTGCAAACGTCGGGGTGTCTCTGGCCTCCTGTCAGGGCTTCTGGGTAATAACGCGCCTGTGCATCTGGCAGCAGACGGAGCGAATGCAGGATGAGGGTGGGCAGGAGGGTGGTGGTGGTGGGGGGACACAAGCACACACACACACACACAACAACAACAACAAAAACAGCAAAACAACAGCAGAGGAGATGGAAAATGTGGGCTCGCGAACAAAGGCGCTACGCCGGCGCTAAGATTGCTTGCCTCTGGGGTCAGTTGTGATTTCACGTAAGAGGGTAATGTTTTGATTGTCACAGATTATATGCTGCTCTCAGCCTGGTGACTGCTGCTTGTGTCGTGGAGAGGGAGTGACAGAGAGAGAGAGAGAGGGAGAGAGAGGGACGAACAGATTGATAGAAAGTGAGAGAGAGAGAAGAACCGGAGCAAGCAAACAACGCAACGAGCGAAAAAGGGAGGAGGTGTTGGATTGATTTTCCTCTTTCTCTGGCATGAAAAGGTCACTTTGATCAATGCTGCATAATTGGGACTGTATTAGGATCATATTGGGTCATTTTACTGTTTAATGATGAAATATTAAATATTGGGCGGCTAAGATTGCAGTCATTAGCGAGCACTTTCAATTACGGCCCTTTAATTAATTTGAACCTGACCCAAAATCCAATACTTGCACATAGACAGACATAAAGGCACTCTCCTCCAAACCGCAGCCACTAGGCCAATCGGATCCATTTACAGCCCGATTGACGAGCCTAGAGCTGTGGTCGCTTTCTGAAGACGACGAGCTAAAAATACGCTTCTCAGTCTTTGTTTGGCCTGACGCTCTCAGGGTTGGGTTTCAGGAGAGAGCAGGTTGTGCAGGTAACACTGCTGATGTGTCTTTAAGGCATTAGTGGTAAAACAGTGGTAGTCGCAGTTGAAGGTAATCTCCAAAATGCACATTGTGCTAATATTTATTAGAAGCTAGCATGGGCAGGGGAACACTATGTAGCTGTAAGCTTTTATTCTTATATTCCAAAAAAGCATTTTAGAGTTTTTTAATTGGCCTTAGTTAAATCAGAGGCAACGCCAACATATTTCTGGCAGACAAGATGTCGCTTGTGTGTTTGGTGACTCGTCCGTCCCATTGGCCTGCATTTTTGTTAGCCGTGGCATTATTTATTTGTATATATTTTGTCTTGACATATCAGCTCTGCTCTACTTCGTCTTACAATAAATAAATTAATAATAAAAATAAATAAATAAATACAAATTAAAAGCTAACAGCGCTAACAATGACTAAAAGCTAGCATGGACTAGACAGCATTTTTTAAGTTTTGTTGGCTACTGGCTAACCAGCCCATACCAAATTTCAATTTCAGTTTACGTTTTAGCTGTCCAAATCAGCAAAAAAAAAAAAAATTATGTTGCTAATCATGAGTGAAAAAAAGCATAAACTACGGTGCATTAGCAATGTGAATACTAGCGATGCTAACTATCTTTTAGAATTACAGTGTGTGACCCCCCCCCCTATCATTTTACTGCTTGGCCATTAGACTTTGTTAAACAAAACGGCAACATTATTTTCTAAATTATAAATGAGCTGTAATCTTGAGTGAAAGTTAGCATGGACTAGATTTTATTACAAAAGGTATTGCTAGTGTAAGGGTTGGCGCCCAGATGGACAGGCAGGGGGCGGCCACGCTATGTCGGGTCGACTGGGGTTCGTCGTGTTGGAGCCCACGTCTGCTTCTAGAGACATTTTCCCTCCTCCCTGGTAGCTGGTGTGCCGACCGTATGCAAGGAGCACCCCCCGAGCCAGCACGAGACCGACTCTGTGACGGTCGAGGGCCCGGGAGATCCGTGACTGGGTCCCCGCATACGGCCGGGGCGGCTAATTGGCTCGCACCTGCTTCCAGGGGTTCCTTTCCTTACCCTTAAACCCAGTAACCTTTTCCTTTACCGGCGTGACCCAGGGCGGCCCCTAGCTTAGCCTGTGTTTACCATCTCGCGAGCTAAGCTAACATAATTAACATAATTAACTACATATGTTAGCTTCCACCACTGTCTGTTTAGAAATTTGCGTCAGCGGAAGACGGTGTAAACCCACCTCCGCTGATGCAATATTCCACCTGTATTCAGCCAGGGCCAATCAATTTGTCAAGACTCGCAAAATGCTCCTCCCCTCCACGCTGATGTGACCGGGGAGCCGGTTCCCCCTTTCTGCTCCCCCGCGATTGGACTCTCCTGAAAACTCCCGTTACAGCTAGTTGTCTATGTGAGTTTTGGCCAAATGGCTGATGCGAAGTTTCACTATAAGTCAGGTTTCTGAGTTCATGACTGTTTCTCATGCAGTGTTTTCTGAGGGCTCAAACATTATGCAGTGTTTTCTTGGCCTTGTCATACAGGGACTGAGATTTGTCTGTATTCCCTGAATCTTTTCACAATATTATGTACTGTAGATGATGAAAGACCTCGATTCCTTGTATCTTGTGTTGAGAAATGTTTTTCTTTTAACAGACTGACAATTCTCTCATGAAGTTTGGCACGAAGTGGTGTTATGACCCATGACTTTTATACCAACTCTTCTTTCTCTCACCTGTTACCAGCTCACCTGCTTATTGTGGAATGTCTTACAATGTAATGTGCAATGTAAATATTCTCCCTCTTATTAACTTTATTGAGTCGTTTGCAGGTGTCAAATTCAATATTTGTTCATATTGGCAAATCAAGTTTTTCAGCCAGAACATCAAAAGTTGTTTCTTTGTATTTTTTGCCAATTAATTAAACATTTCATATTTTTGTTTTTATAGCATTTTATAAAATATCCATATTTTTCCAGGAAAAGAGGTTTGTAGAAACCAAAGATATGGAGTCAAAGTTTGAGAAAATCTTTCTTCTCTTTCTTTTTTTTATTCACTTCAAATCCTGCACTGCAAAATTAGTAATGCAGTTCATCAAGTCGTGAAATAGCTTTGCAGGAAATGTTCAATCACTGTCACACTGAAATGCCTACATCCTTATGAAGCTCTGCAAACCCCAGTCTTGGCCCGTCATCACTTTCCCCCCTGCTTTGTGCACTTTATGAAGCTTCACCTGCTTGAGGCCTCTGATCTGGTCAGTGGAGCCAGGGCTAGGTCAGAGTCAACAGGGCATCCAGAGGACAATGACTGCATGGGTGGTGGAGGGGCAGGCAACTAAGAGGTTCCTAACGATGTGCGTGGACTCGAGTTCCCATAATGACATGGGCTAGATTAATTATGCTCACAAAGGGTCATAATTATCCATGCGATCTCCATGCCCCTGCACTCAGCTCATGAATCAATACCGGCACATTTCATCTCTGCTGCATTTATGCACATATTTGCTTCTTTATTTTCACCCCTTTTCTGGAAATGAGACGCAAGCCGGCTGTTTAGCGTCTCCTTTTTCGGTTCGTCTGCTCCAAATGAGGACCGGTGAGATATCGATGTCTGAGCAGTTTGAAATGTATCTGGCCAAACAGGCGAGACTTTCCTATAGTGCCATGGCTTGTAATTAACCATTACCTATAATACCATAGCTTACAATCACAAATCACACAGGCCTTTAAGAACACTGAGCTGTTAGGGCTTGAAATATTTGTCTGCACATCGGGAGACTGAGGTCTTCGGTCAGGTTCCCACATCATCTGTCAAAAATCACCTGGGAAACATTGGTATCTCATGTTCACCAGGCATTTTCTCACTATCTGCATTATCTTAAACTATTTTAATCTGACATTCTACAGCCAATCATATTGTTTGCAATGGGGTCAATAGAGGTCAATGAGCCCAACACAAGGACACGAAGCTTTTACAGACTAATAGATTTTTTGGATCTTGTTTGTAGGAATTGGTTCCTTATAAGTATATATTTATTTAAAAAAGTTTTTCAAATTTTGATTTGACTTTTTTTTTTTTTACCTTATTTGATTATTCTCACTATGTAATGTAACTTAGCATGAGCTCTTATGTTACTAAGCAGGTTCTGCCATTAGTTCATTCGCGGTTCAGAGGAAATGTTATCATGGCTGTGTTAAGCTGAGTCAGAATCAGACAGAACATGGACAACATTTTGTGGCACTACATTAAGACAAAAAAAAATTCAAAACATTAAACACAAATTTTTTTTTGATTTTTCAAATTATGATTATGTTTAAGCAGAACATCTTCAGGCTACAGTCAGACTTGGACAGATGTTCTAAACATCTAAAAGGTCAGTTTTTTGGGGGGGATCATTATTCATGGCCTATATTTATGTTCAGATCAAATATTCATATATATATATATATATATATATATATATATAAATAAATATATATTTTTTAAAAATTTCTGAGGCACTACAGTTCAGAGACTAAACAGACACAATTTTGCTAAAAAGCTGAAATTCTATCAAGCTGAAAGTGCATTCGGGCCGAATTTTGTAAAATTACAATCATATGTAGGCAGAATGTTTTCAATCTTTAGTCAGACTTGGACAGATGTTCTAAACTTCTGCTGTGGGTCCGGTCGGACTCAGGTTCTCGAACTATATGTGATCAAAGCTCTGTGGCCTATATTGAGGAGAGTCTGGGTTGCAAGCCTCTTATGTTTTGATCAGGTGGTTGTTTACTGCTCTTGCATTTTCTTGATATGAATCACACACTTTCGTGTAAGAAGCTTAGGATTAAGCGGCTGCGGCTCTATGATACTGTATGACGTCGGTGACCTCTCATGTTTTCTTTCTCGTCTGCTGTAATTCATACCGGCATTATGATCGTCTTTATGTACCAGAAGACTTAATCACACGTTCTGAGCTCCTTGAGCTTCTGCGTGGGTATTTCTGAACAGTCCCACACACATGTAAACATGTGTACAGGATGGATAATGTCTGCTTGCTTATTAATCAATGCCGGCCCAAGTGAAGGCGTTCGTTTCTTAGTGAAAACGATGGAGGAACTTTTGCATTTTCATACTGTAGATGCTGA
Source organism: Arnoldichthys spilopterus (assembly GCA_037974385.1). Classification (NCBI taxonomy): domain Eukaryota; kingdom Metazoa; phylum Chordata; class Actinopteri; order Characiformes; family Lepidarchidae; genus Arnoldichthys; species Arnoldichthys spilopterus. The sequence goes on along the minus strand of JBBPDA010000113.1, from coordinate 221,051 downwards.
GCTTAGAGCTTAGTTAGAAACTGGAGGGTTATTCTCCTTCCACATACACACACACACACACACAAACACACACACACACACACACACACAAACACACACACACACACACACACAAACACACA
>JBBPDA010000113.1:171973-183696 GCA_037974385.1 Arnoldichthys spilopterus | reverse complement strand
CTGTGGGGGGCAGTAATCAGACAGTCCAGACTGTAATTCTGTGTGTTTACCTGTGGGGGCAGTAATCAGACAGTCCATAGTGTAATTCTGTGTGTTTACCTGTGAGGGGCAGTAATCAGACAGTCCATATATATATATATATATGTAGCTATAAATAATTTATAGACCCTTTATAAGGGGAATTTTATCGTATCCCTTAATGATGTAATGACGCAGAAAAATGTGAACATTTCTGAAGGTTTTGGGTTTGAGTTTCATTTTTCAAGGCAAAAACACAAATCAGTGCAAATACCCCACAAAGATAGCTTTACAAGACTGTTAGTTTATGCACAATCATATTTGTAATAATGCCTTTACAGCCAAAGCTGTGAAGTTCCCACCCGACTCACTGCGAAGGAGTGGATCTCTCTATTAATCCCAGCAAAGAATTAAATGATCGCTCTCTTATGGCCCTAATTTAATAAACGAGGCATAAATCAGCGCTCAGTATGCCTAATTAAACCGGATCCGTGAGGGGAATTCTCCTCGGCCTTTCCGACAACGGTGCTACCTTGTCTGGCTCTGAACCAGGGCGATCCCAGTTAGTGCTGGTTGAGTGTGCTGGAAGGACTCTTCCATTAGCAGAGCTCTACCTTCACCGGGATCAACACACGGCCCCTCATTAGACACTAATTCAAGTGGAATTACTGCCGGCGCAATAGCGTTATCAACCACCCGACTTGGAATGGGGCAGCGGCGCCCGTCAGAGTGGGGTTCAGGAGAAAAAAAAAAGCCTACAGACATCGCATCGACGTTTTAGTGTCCTGGCAGCCAGCAGAGATTTCACCACACGTTCAGGACGTGAGACCGAATCTGAATTTTGAATTTTTAGCAAATTTTTTTTAAATGAAAAGTTTTTTTTTTATACATTAGACCTCATTAACACCACCTGCCTAACACTGAGTGTGTCCCTCCTGCTGCTGGAGCAGCTCGGACTGTGCTGCACTGTGTGTTCTGACCCCTTTCTATCAGAGTCACCATCACTTTCTACACCACAGTAGCTCTTCTGAGGGACCAGACCAGACGCACTAGCCTTCACTCCCCATGTGCAGCAGTGAGCCTCGGGTGCCCATGATTCACCAGTCGTCCTTCCTTGGGTCACTGTTGGTAGGTACTAACTACTGCACACCTGGAACACTCCACAAGACCTGCCGCTCTGGAGACGCTCTGACTGCATCGCAATAAGGCTTGTGTCAAAGTGGCTCAGATCCTTATGCTCCTGCTTTCAGCACATCAACTTCAAAAACTGACTGTTCATTGGTTGCCTGATATGTCCCACCCCCCCTGACAAGTGCCATTGTAATGTAGTAATTATAGAGTCAATGTTACTCACTTCACCCGTCAGTGGTGTTAATGTTATGGCTGATTGGGGTATAAATATATATTATTGGCGCCATTGGTAAAGAACTGTGGATGATTCCCACAGTCATAACCCAGTGATTCTGTTTTTGGCTCTAAATCCCTAAATGGCGATGGGGGGTGGAGGGATTGGGGGGGGGGGTGTTTGGGCTCAGACTGGATTTTCTGAGGGTGAGAGAAGAAGAAATCACACACTCTTGAAATGTACATCCCATCCTCCAGTATATCATCCCCCTTGTGACCATCACACATGCTCACTAACACACACACAGGTTGGTAATGCTATCTTTGTGAGGACATTCCACTGACCTCTAATATAGTGTGTTTCAGAAACACTACACCAACACCTAAACCCAACCCCTCACCCTGACCTCAGTACACTAAAGACAATCTTTCGTCTCTTTTAGGTTTTTTTTTTTTATATATAAATACTTGAATTTTTGCTTTGACACAAAAAAAAGTTTATTTTACATCATCCAAACCGTTCTGCAGAAAAAGGGTTGAATTGTGAACGCCACAAATGGCAGAAAAATCTGTGTAGTGCCAATTCTGATTGGTCTCTTCCTCTATCACACGAAGCTACCACGTTGGGCGGGGTTTAAGGGAAGACCATGCTAACTATCAACACAGCTACTAACAGTACGGTTCCTCCAGAGGACAAATGTCCTCATTTTGACAAAGAGTTTGGTCCTCACAAAGAGTCAAATACATGTACACCCCCACACACAAACACACATGTCCACAAAACTTGGGCTTGTGTAGTATAAACGCCAGGTACCAACACATGCACACTTCAACCCAATCGCAGCCTGTGCTTCTATGTTACACATAGGTGACCAGGAAACACACACACACACACACACACACACAAACACACAATAAAAAAAAAATCAGCCATGGCTCTGAAAAAAAAGGAAAAACTTTTTGAAAGTCTTTTCAGCATTTGTTCTGCACACTTACCTACAGGCGTTCGGCGGGGCCGCGGTGACTGGGGTCCCATTTGGGCCCCAGCGTGGGGCCGGCGAGCCCCTCAGCTGTAAAATGAAGGCAGCAGAGCGCGGGGGGAAAATGGATTAGAGCGGCTGAGATAAAGGAGCCTCAGCGAGCCGTGAGCTCAGCAATGGGGAAATAAGCGCCGGACAAATTGTTTTTGGTACATTAAGTACCTGTTACTTTATTTCACAGATGGAAAACAATAACGTGGGCTCCGGGGGTCCGCAGCCTTTCTAGAAATATCCACAAAGTCTCCCCCTGCCTTTATATGCAAAGTGATTTTCTTAAGCACTTTTTTTTTTTTGGTGGGGGGTGGGGGGTGGCGTGGGGTGGTGCTCAAAAGGAAAAGTGGTGCGATTGACAAATCCAGCATATGATGATAAATGACAAAGTGCCCGGCGGGCAGTCAACAGGCTGCTGGGGGAAATCATACGGAATATCCATGTTAATAAAAATAAAATAAAATAAAATAAAGGAGTGTGGAGTGTTCTCGCTGGGCGAACGGGCGCGGGGATTTTTCAATTAATAAGCAGCGTGGCGCGGCGGAGCGGGGCAAATTGAATGAGTGTGTCCGATACGGGATGATTTATCCATTCAGACTGATCTAACGGCCCCGCCGAGCAGCTATGACACTCTGACAGGGCCACAATGGATATGAAAAATGAGGCAATAGCGCAACGCTAAATCTGAGAGTTTCAAAGCCGAATGTGGCGGCGAGGGGGAAGAAACGAACCCCACGCTCACTCGGAGTGGTGTAGGCAGACGGCGGAAGTGTGTAGAGAAAAATATACACCGGTCAGCCATAACATTAACACCACCTGCCTGATACTGAGTGAGTCCCTCCTGCTGCTGGAGCAGCTCTGACTGTGCTGCACTGTGTGTTCTGACCCCTTTCTATCAGATTCAGCATCACTTTCTACACCACAGTAGCTCTTCTGTGGGATCAGACCAGACAGGCTAGCTTCCACTTTCCACACGCATCAGTGAGCCTTGGGTGCCCATGATCTTGTGGCTGATTCACCAGTTGGATCGCGTTTGGTAGGTACTACCTACTGGAACACCGCACCAGGCCCGCTCTTTTAGAGATGCTCATCTAGAACATCACTTGTCAAAGTGGCTCAGATCCTGCTTCCAGCACATCGACCTCAAGAACTGACTGTTCACTTGCTGCCTAATATATCCCACCTCCCGACAGGTGCCACTGTAATGAGATAACTAGAGAGTCAATGTTACTCACGTCACCTCTCAGTGATTTTAATACATTTTAAGAAGTTCTTGACCTAATTAATAAGAAAAAATGAATTGGGCTGTGGAGCCCAGTGGTGAGGACGTTGCCCTTGTGAACTGAAGGTTGCAGGTTCAAGTCCCAGCCATTGTGGTTCCCTAGAGAAAGGTACCGTCCCGCTACACTGCTCCCCAGACGCTGTTGGTAGCTGCCCGCTGCTCCACGTGTGCACGTGTGATGGGTTAAATGCAGAGGTCATATTTCATTGTGGTGCTTGAGTGTGTTCACAATGACCAGTACTCACTTTCACAAAGAATAAACCAATCGCAATTAAGTCTTGTTGTAAAGGGAAATTCTCTAACAGTCATCTGGATGTCGATGTGTGGCTTCATGCAGTGGCTTTACCACTAACCAAATGTTTGGGACCCCAGAGGTTAGTGCGCCCCTGCTGGCCACAAGGGGTTGGCTGATATTTATTCAGAACGAATAAACTAAATAAAGGAATTTTTTCTTTTTTTTTTTGACACTTATGAGATTTTTTTAACACCTCAGCTCCCTAACCAGCAAATCTGAAACCCCCATATTCTGTTGGTGCCCAAAGAAGGAAGAAAAGGAAGATTTTTTTGATTTCTTGGATCGAGGTGGACGAATTTTACGATAACTGTACACGGCGAGCGAGAAATGCCGAATCCACCCCCTGATTAGGATACGAGAGGACGAACGATTGGATTCCAGCTGTAATAAAGGTAGTTATCCCGGCAGTAGGCAGCATTGAAGAGCAGAGGTCTACAGTGGCTCATCTCATGACAACAGCCATGAGCCAACGGGGTGTTATTTGCTTAAAGTGTGCATCCATCATGACCGCGGGACAGGCGCACGGGCAGAGAGACGGTCACTCTATTAAGTTTTTTATTTTTTTTCTCTTTATTTTCTTAGCTCTGATGAAAAAAGGGTGTTGTGCTTTTGTTGTGCGCTCAGCAGATTTAGAGGAACCAATTACCAGCTCAGCGATGCGAACGCTCCTCGCCTCTGGCTCCACGATGATGACGTCTGGAAGGGTTAAATTTCATCGCTGTTTTATCCCCTCCATTCCCTTCGCCGCGGTTCCCTCTGCCCCAACCATCCCTTGGTTTTGATGGAGGTGTAGCGGAGGGAGAAAAAAAAAAAAAAGAAGAGGAAAACAATAGAGAATATGAAAGGCCCATCTTCACAGAACATTAGACACTGCCAAAGAACCTGCAGCGGCCATCGGATAGATCAAAACTGACAAGTTAAAGTTGATTGCTGAGTGCCTGTTGATTGAGCCATATTTCACCCGGACAGCCAGCCTCATCTCCAGCCTCCGCTCAGTGTCTCCCAGGGAAGCCTCTACTACAGTGCTCTGAAGTTCAATTGCAAGACGACGCTTTGTTTTTGGGCCTAAATGAGATGAGTTTAATGCTAAAGGAGAGTTTGTCAAGTAATTGCACATGCTGACTGCAACCGAAACGTCTCGCGAAGGTCTGAAGAAGAATGTGCATGTGGTCTTCTCACGTTTGGTAGCATTAAAGGTGAAAACACAACACTCCTGAATGCATAGGATACATTATTTTCCATTTTATGTCAAATTCTTTAGATACAAACCAGATACTTTATTAGAAACCACAACCTTACAAACTGCCAGCCGTGTCCATTGCCATCAATGGCCAATTCCTGACCACAGGACTGCTTTTAACCAGACCTAGCATTGACAGGATCTTTTTTTTGCACTAGAGCAACGCAAAGTGGTTTTGCTAGTTTCATACCAAAGTATCCCTCGTTTTTACACTGTGTTTTTTCCAACTAACAAATGATGAACGTGTTTCCTGCTTTTTAACTGAGGCGAGGCAGGGCGGCACACTGTTGCCATGTTGCTATTTTAAGGCAATGTAACGATGTTGCGCTTTTGACCAAAAACGGCGTCTAAAGTGGGCGGGGCATTATTAAACCGCATGTGAGCGGCGAGTGTTGGTGACGTGCAGGTGCGCGACGCTCGTTACAGACACAGGTTCACGCTGGAAGTGCACTAATGACACTGAAAGGCTCCGGTGGAACAGAGCTGCTCCCGTACATGATGCGCTCTCACGCTTTCACCTCGTGCACGAGCAGGTCCACTTCCTCATCGAAGTTCATCTGGTTTGACCGGAAAATACCATTTTGCGCCTTTTGCTGGTGTGAAGTCTGAATTTTTTCACTGTCCAAATAGTCAAATGGCTTTGGACAAGTCCATAAACGTTAGTTGAGCCTTGTGTTTTACGTTTAGCATTAGATCGTGAAAATAGGGCCCACACTGGCACTGGTCAACCTTCCTTCTTGGTGCAAAAATATCCTAAATTTTAAGCTCTTTCCATGCTCCTTCTACACTTTTTTAATTGTTTTTATTTTTATATTAATACTATATATTGTCATGTTCTTACTGCTGAGTTTACTGGTTCTTCTCGTACATGATCGTTTCATGATACTGTTGACCCAACCTCAACATACATATGATCAATAAAACTGAACTGAACTGAATATTGTAGGTGTTTGTAATAAAGTGGCCAGAAAAATGAATGATGACTATATATATTATAACATATATGTAAATTACAGGTCTGACCACAAATTCTGCTCTTCAGTTGGGAGCTGTTTCAGGAAAAAATGTTAATGCCTATATAATGCTATAAATGTAATTTAAATATAATGTTTATTTCTTTTTAATTAAATCTAATCAATAAATAAAATGATGCTCTTATTTTAATTTGAATTTTTATTTAGCAATAATACCGTCCAATCATTTTTGTTCAGGAACTGAATTTAGATTAACTTTCAACATAAACAAGAAGTGACAAACACAACAAACATTCTAACCAATCAGGTACTAATTTGTGAGAAAAAAAATTGACCTTTTAATGAAAAGATTCAACTAAAACATGAAATTTTTTATATAAGCATCTGTATTTAATGCAGAACACACATAAAATGCTCATTAGCACCAGCGTTACCTTCAAGTGCTAACATACTATTAGAAATCCCATTAGGATGCTAAGAGGAAATAGCAACATCACTGTTTTTATTTTGGGGGTTTTTGGCCCAAATTTCACGTTTTTGGCTCTAAAAACAAGCTTAGTTTAGCTTTGCATTTGCATATTTACGTAGCATTAGCCTCTGCTGAAACAATTTCTGTAATATGAAGTTATGTGAATAATTAGGGGTTAAATATATTTACACAGCTGATTCACTTTGTTCCCACATCCTGATATGATCGGAAGCGTTGGCTAATAAGCAGGTAGAACCGTTTTCGACAAATGGCTCTGAGGCCTGTACACATTACCTACCGAGAAGCTGAGGGATACGGAGAAGAAACGACTGAAGAAAGAGAACGAGAGAGAGAGAGAGAGAGAGACAGAGAGAGAGAGAGAGAGAGAGAGAGAGAGAGTCTGATGGGGAGTTCAAACCACTTGAGCAGGGGAGCGAGTGGGCCAGCGAGGCAGCCGGAGCGCGGCCGGCGAGTGATTGAATGATCCTATTCCGGAGCTTTTTTTCTTTAGACAACGGGCAGCGGGCGTATGAAGATTGATACAGAAGTGCTCGCCTCGCTTTGCTGGATCATCAAACGGATTGATATTATACTCCCTCGCTGGATGAAGACAAAGTAAGTGTTATCATACTCAATACAAGGGCTTGTCAGGGCCGGAAAATCGGGCCGTGTCGCTGCTTACAGGAGCGTTGCGCCGACTGTCATGCGGATTTATCGGCTGAATGTGGAGCGGCGCTGTCTGCTGGAGGGATGGTGGGGGGCACTGCAGGCTGAATCGCACTCCCAGTTTTGTCATCGCCCCCGTGTTTGTGAATGAGCCCCTGGACGACATGCGTCTCTTCGTTCACATTTCTGAACCTCTGTCCAAGAGCTTTCACAGCTTTGCACTGCGAGGCTAGGTAAGTAGCCCTCTGATTGGTGGCCTAGTGGTAAGGCTTGCCCATGTGAGGGTCACAGGTTCAAGTCCCGGCCCAGGTACCACAGAGGTTCCTCTGAGCAAGGTAACTTCCCGCTACACTGCCCCCCCCCACCCCCCCACCCCAGGTGCTGTTGACAGAAGGCCGCTGCTCCACATGCAGATGGGTTAAAAGCAGGGGTCACATTTGGTTGTGTGTGAAGGGGTGTGTTCACAGTGACAAATAGTTACTTTAACTAAGAAAAGCTAATACTCTGCACATGCCCAGATCATCACACACTTGTCTTCGTCATGTCGAGGTGCTGAGTAATATCAGATGGCGAGGCTGCGATGTGTGACACTGCGGTTTACAGATAATCCAGAAAAGGGAACAAAAGTTTGGTCCGTAGCTAACAACAGCAGCACCGTCATCGAAGTCTAAAACTCTACGTTTATACGTTTTTTTCTGATGCACACATGGTTCCGAACAGTTCGGATGCTATTATAACAAACAATATTTTTATTATTATTATTAGTGTTGTTAATAATTTCATTTTTTGTTATTATACATATAAGTTATATATTATAAATATAGTTTTTTTTCTTAATATACATTTTGGTCTCGTTTGTTTAGTTGGTTTCTCTCTTTGTATTTTTTAATTTTCATCTTTGAACCAAACGTCTGATGTTTTAAGTCATATTTATCCGAATCAGAATCCGTTTTATTTGGCCAACTTTGTTTGCACACACAGGGAATATGTTTCCACCCGAAACATATACAGAAATGTAGAAAATTTGACCTTTAAAGTTTTAATCACTGTAATTAAATATATATATCATAAACGTGATGACTAGGCAACGGCAAGTCTAATGACTACGGCTTGAAGTATTGACTACTAGTTGACTGTGAAAATCATGGGCAGCCGCAGACATAGAGCTCAGCATGAAATTCTACACTAAAGGGCTTCGTGCATTTGGTCTAAACAGAGCAAATCAACACAATGCACTTCAGGTCTTATTATAAATCAAGAGAATGCACTGCAGGACTTATTATAAGGCCTTTGGCTCCCGCGTTTTTGGAAGTCCTTCAACGCGGCTGTCATCGCTGAAGGACGTGTCAGATATGATGGAATGTGAGTCGTAGTTTCTGCAGAGTAAATATGAAAACGTATTGGAAAGCAAATAAACGCGGAGCATAAACAACCCTGAGTGATTATTCCATGGCACTAAAGTTTCCACTGTTTCTGCTGTGTGTGTGTGTGTGTGTGTGTGTGTGTGTGTGTGTGAGCTAACACTGGGCCCATAAAGATGATAACATCCACTGCTACTGTCTGACATTATGGGCCGTGCTGCAATATGAGTTGAGGACGTGGGCTTTTCTAATATAAGTATGTGCTTGTCTCTGTGGTCTCTGTGCTGCGGTTTTATGGTCCCCGTAAAGCTGCCAGTCAGGTTTGAGAACCCTGTCCCCTCTTTCCCTGTAAAAGCCACGTCTGAGAAACATACACCGGCACTCACACATATTTCTCCTCCGATCCATCATTTTAAATGTCTTCCGCTATAATCCCACCAGCCAGAATGGAAACAGTCGGAGTTTTGGAGTTTCCGGGTCACGTGTGGGGTCAGCTGTGTATGTGTGTGTGACAACTAGTAATAGTTACCAAAACACAAAAAAAGTGACGTACTAATTAGTCGATTAGTCTGTGCATCCCCTTGTATGTGTATGTGTAAGCATGTGTGTGTATGTGTGTGTGTGTATGTGTGTGTGGGGGGGGATTACAGATTTTACAGGGATTATAGAAGTGAAGCTTCAGTCACTCTAGAAGATTTGACCAAGGCTGGACTGAAAAAAATTCCTCCGTGTTGATGCACACTAGCTTAGTCGCCAAGCATAAAGACAGTTATAGCAAGGCAAGGCAAGTTTACTTATATAGCACATTATCATACACAGAGGTCATTCAACGCACTTTACAGTGATGGGCATCAAAATTAAAGTCTTTAAAAGGCAAATAAGCATGAAAATAAGAAAAGTACATGATGAAAGTAAAAATAAAAAATAAATAAATAAAATTAAGCAATAAAGTGCATGATAAAAGTGAAATATAAGAACAAATAAAAATAAAGAAAGCATAAAAATAAAGAAAGTGCATGAAAAATGTAAAATATATAACGAATAAAAGATAAATAGATCAAATATAATTCTAGTTACAGGATTTGAAGAATGCGGCGGTTTTTAGTTGCTTTTTGAAGCTGCCACAGTTGGAGCAGATCTGATCTCCCTGGGGAGCTGGTTCCAGCAGGGGGCAGGAGCATAATGACTAAATGTCATTTCACCCTGTTTGCTTGCAGCCCTCTGCAACACTAGCTGAGCATCTCTGCTGATCTCAGATCTTTCATCCTGGTATTTCTCAAACATTTCCAATAAATATTTGGGGCCCAAACCATTGAGTGACTTATAGACAATAAGTAAGACTTTCACTAGCACCTAACACAGCATCCTCACTCACTGCATCTCTCCTCTCTGTAGTCATTTTTGTAGAAATTCTGTACTCATTTTTGACAATGCTGTGAAATTTTAACGATTTGGGATTTTTGGCTTCAATTTTTAAAAATGATTCACGTATCGTAGCATGCTGTTTGTTTGGATTTAAGTTTGAAGTCGAGCACCTGTCAACTGAGAAAACTGTGTCTAAATGCTCTGCCAGTAGATAAACCTGCTGCACACGACTTCCTTTTCTTCCCAATCACTTATCCACAATTCACTCTCACTTTCACTTTTGGTTTTTGCACTGGTTGAAAAATAATCACCTATGCTTGATATGTTACTCTAAGCTATGGGTTTTTTAGCTGATGCCGCCTCTAGCAACTGACATTGTCTGGTTGTTATTACCCTCCGGTGTCGACCAGAGGAGGATGGGTTTCCCTTCTAAACTTGGTTCTTCCTACAGCTTAGGGAGTTTTTCCTCACTTCCGTCGCCTTTGGTTTGCTCATTGGCAGCTCGAACTGCCTGGTAAAACTGCTTAGTGAATATGTCAATTATGAAAAGTGCTGCAGAAATAAAATTGGCTTGATTACGTATAAACCACAGAAGACTCGTGTAGGTTCACTGGTGAGTTGGATAGTAAATCCAATGGCTATATATGTGTTAAAGGAATTGCGACGTCTGGTTCCATTCACCACCACTGTGAAGAATTCAGACTCTGTTGATCTCTTTTTACATTTACATTACATTTGTTCATTTGACTCACACTTTTATCCAAAGCGACTTCCAAGATACAGGTACAATCAAGCATTTATGTAGCTGGACGGTGCTTTGCTCAAGGGTACCTCAGTACCACCTGGGCCAGGACTTGACCCTGCGACCTTCAGGTCCCAAGGGCAATGTCTTAACCACTAGGCCTCCAATGTGTTGTGCAGAAATGTGTAGAATTAGTGTAATTTTGCTTTAATAGCCTGCATGGACAGTACTGAGGGTTTCAGGGGTTAACGTGGTCCTTGACTGAGAAGGAAAAAGGAGCATTTCCACTGAACTGTCCCATATGAGTAATTGGGCTGCATTGGAGGTCAAATGCTGCACAAATGAAGAGGTCATGTGGTTAAGACACGATCTGTTCAGTTTACAAACTTCCAGTGGCCAGAGAGTCAAGCGCACCACACACACACATCCACGCATAACCCCCCTCCCCCCAGCTGGGTGGGATCAGCTTCCAGGCGGCATGAAGCTAACATGGGGGCTGTGTTGGTTATGATGTGACCCTGTCAAGTCAGTGACCCAAAAGAGTGACGGGACGAATGGCTCGGTGTCACCCCACATGGGGAGCAGGGATTTGGTGGGGGTTGATGGGGGTGTGGGAGGTGTGGACGGTGGCAGCATCTGGGTCACGCCTGTGATCCGTTTCTACAGCCGGATGATCCATCTCCCTTTTAGCCTGTGTCAGAAATGCTTTAGCTGATGATGGTTTGACAGCCAGCGCAGGTTTCACTTGGACGCTGGAGCTCTGGAAGGAGTCTAAGGAGGAAGTCTGTCCTGAAGCTTGCATAGAACAGGTTATTACACAATATGAAAGGAATGTCTTTTATTTTTTTGCATTTTTCATACTGTCGCCTCACAGTGAGAAGGTCCTGGGTTCGATCCCCGGGTTGGCCACAGGTGCCTTTCTGTGCGGAGTTTGCA
>JBBPDA010000113.1:38816-52610 GCA_037974385.1 Arnoldichthys spilopterus | reverse complement strand
CCTCTCTCAGTTGAGAGAGTGAGCCCACCGATCCGCAGGGAGTGAAACGCGGCGTCTCCAGATTTGACGGTCACCCCGCGCGCTCTCTCGCACCCTCTCGCCAGAACTTACTTCGCCGAGGCCGAACCAGGACGACGGGCGGCTAAAAACATTAGCCCACGCGGCGCTTCTTCTTCTCCTTCTTCGTTTCTTCTTCTTTTACGAACGAGTGAGACGCGAAGAGCCGGAACCACGCTACTTTTTTGCCCCCTCCCCACCACCTCTCCCCACGTGCGTGCGTGCTTGTGTGTGTGTGTGTGTGTGTGTGTGTGTGTTTAAACATCTCCCGCGAGCGAGCGACTTCCCAGGGCCGCGGACTCGGTGGGGCGACCTGAGGAGCGCGTCGTGTGCGTTCGGCCGGTTCAAACTTTCGCAAACTTTTTTGTTTGTTTGTCTTTGTTTCGTTTCGTTTCTCGCGAGCCCGTGTCGCCGCGCTCCGTCTCCCCCTCGATCTCCCCTCTCCGTATTGACCCTCAGCGCAGCGAGAGCGTCGGCGCGAACCGCGGCACAGAGGGACCCCAGCGTGGAGCGGGTGGAACGTTTCTCGTCACCAAGGCGACCGCAAGCGCGCGTCCGCGTCCCCCCTCCCCCGCCTTGTGTTTTTATTTCGCTGAGGTGAATTTTAGAGGAGGAGAGGGATACACACTTTAAAAAAAGAGAAAAAACTCTTCCTCTCTCTCCGGACGCGCACAAAAACGTGAAAAGACGGGTTTTTTTTTTCAAGGGTGAAAACTTTTTTTCGGACACAGAGAGGAGAAAAGAAAAAGAAACAAATAGCGCCGATGCTAGCGTGCTAAGCTAACACACACCCCAGTCCTCCTCATTCAGGGAATTATGTGGAAGAAGCGAACGAGGAAAAACTAAGCGGCGAAATGAAGCAGTGAGAGAGAGAGGAGAGAGAGAGGGAAGAAGAAGCTTCCTCGAGTGGAGAGAGAGAAAAGGGGGGAAGAAGAAGAAGCTTCCTCGGGTGGAGAGAGAGAGAGAGTGGAGAGAGACCCCCTTCCCCGCCCCTCGACTGCTGCTGGTGTGTGACACGGGCTTTTTTGGGGGTGTGAGTGTGTGTGTGTGTTGTGGAAGAGAGAGAGGAGGTGTTGGTGGTGGAGGTGGAGGTGGACAGCGAGCAGAGAGAGAGATAGTTTTTTTTTTGGGGGGGGGGGTGCTGAAGGTGGGGGGGGGGGTGAAGCAGCTAATTGCTAAGTCCGTCCCTCCTTACCATAAGCGGCGTGTCCGCTGGCCCTCAGCCAGCCCCCCCGCCCCTCTCCACCCCCCACACGCACATTATTATTCACCATCATAATTACGCAGCGGCCCATGCGCAGTCGGCGCAGCACCAGCGCCAGCTAATTCTTCCTTTGCGCCACTCGACTATTTGTGAACATTTTGGTGGCGTGTGCGGGTGCGCGCGCGCGCGTGTGTGTGTGTGTGTGTGCTGGTGGGTTTTCATTTCGTGCGTGTGCGTGTGCGTGTGCGCGTTTCTCCCCTCCTCGCCCGCTGATGTATGTGCCAACAGCAGGAGCTGAAGCGGCAGCGCGTCCTCAGCAATGTCCCGTCGGAAGCAAGCGAAGCCGCAGCACCTCAAGTCCGAGGACGAGCCCGCGGAGCTGGGGGGGCTCTCTCAGAGCGGTGAGTGGCAACAAAATAATAATGTGCACTCTCCCGTTGTTATTATTATTATATTTATTATTATTATTTATCATTATTATTTATATATACTTTTTTTCTCAACGGAAATATCAGTTGTGGTACTCGCGAGGCGTCCGGTGGCTTTTATTGAGATCGAACCCGCGAGCAGAGGCGCAGGAGCACATGTGGCTCCGCGCGGCGGGTCGTGGGAGTTGCGCCGGGCGGCTGCCGCTGCCGCGGGCCCCGCGGAGGGAGGCACCGGCCGCCGCGGACGGTTGTTGTGATGAAGTTGTGCGGTTGTTTAGCTTCTTTTTTGCTTTTTTTGTTGGTTTTTTCTCTCTTGCGCGTTTTTATTTGGTGTTTTTTGTTGTGTGTGGTCATGTGTCGCTCGGTGCCCATAAGCAGCAGCTCTCGGACATAAATCCTCTATCAAATATCCAGCAATACTTAATTATTTTTTATCTTGTGTTTAAGAAAATTAAAAAAAAAGGTTTTGCAGCCACCGCGTGTTGTTGTTGTTTGGTGAAGCTGAGGCGCGTGTTTCCCCCGCTGGAGCCCAAACGCGGACATGATTATTATTATTATTGAATTATAATTTGACATTTGAGGCTTTTTGAGAGTGTTTTGGTGGTTTTTTTTGCCCCACTGGCGCTAGCTTTTCTCGCGCTCGTGCAGCTTGTTTGTCGCGTGGAACCCACACGCGCGTCGCAGCAGCGCTCCCGTTCCCGTTCGCGCGTGCACGTCCCGTCCCGAGATGCGGGTCCCGGCATCGTAGCGCGGCGCGGAGAGAGAGAAGGAGACGCTCGCGTTGCATATTGAAGCCGAAGCCGTGCTTGTCTCTCTCTTTTTCTCTTTTCTCTCTCTCTCTGTTTACATCCACATTTCCCCCCGTTTTCACTCGTTCATGTAAAATGTGCAGTGTCTGGATCGTCCCAAAAAAATTTTAAAATGAACGGAACCACGTGATACGCGCCCAAAAAATGACAAACGTGACCAAATTATTCATTAATGTAAGTGTTGTTATTTAAAAAAAAACTGTTCAGCATTAATCAGCAGAAAACACTCAGTGTCACGTGTCTGTGGGCACGTTTATAAAGAGGCGTCTTCATTTTTTAATAATTAATTGTATTATCGTTAATAACAGTAATAATAGTGTTATTGCATTAGTGGACAACTCCTAAAAAATTTTTACAAAATAAATTTTGCACCTCTGCCCGAGCACCCACACCACATTATTTCAAGAAAGCATCGTTTCATATTTGATACGTCTACAAATCTTCAAAAAAAAAAAAAACTGTCTGTGAAGAAAATGCACAATTTGTAAATTAAGGAAATGTGTCAAAATCGTGATGCAATGGTTTCCAACCTCACGTCCTGCTCAGTTAACCAGTTCTACGACAATCTTCCCCTTTAAACCCACATTATTCCTGCTCGGTTTGTGTTTTTTTTTAAATCACAGACTCATGACACACGTTGCTGCACAGGTTCTACCGCACCTAATGGTTTAAACCTGCACACGAGCAGCTGTTTTAGCCCCGTCTCGCTCTTTTATGGCGTCAGAGGTGAGGGCAGTTCAGCCTCACTCGTGCTCTGTTCCGAACATGCGCCGTTTCCTTAGGTGTAAATGTTAAAAAAGAAATGGAAAATGGAGCTCTCGGGTAACACGGGCGAGCTGCGTGCAGCCGTGCGAGGGCCTGTGTTGCTCCAGTCTGCACCTACGCAACACCTTGGCAGAAACACACAGGGGGCACACGAGGCGAGACAGCCCCTCGGCTGGAAGGTGAGGCAGGTGAGGACGGATTAACACGCCCCGCAGAGAGGAGTTGTTCGTCACTTGCCGTCGCTCTGAACACTCGTCTGACTTTGCTAGGGCTGCTGCTTGTGAGCTGGGATGCTGACGAAGGTAGGGAAAGAGGCAGGCTGACGCTCTCAGCTCGGACCGACCCCTCTTTTTTCCCTCGCCTGCTCAGCCCGCGGTGGGTAGCGGCGAACTACACGTGGTGGTCACTGATCCAACAGTTATAAATGGCTCTGCAGACACGGTGTAGGACATACGCCGATAATGCAAAAACATCACACACACACACACACACAAGCAGTGACACCAAGTTCAATGCACGTGCATGAAGGCAGACGCTTTGTAGTAATAGTAGCATTGACCCGGGAAGGTGCATCGCAGGGCATGTAAGGCCGAGGGCCGTACGCACTCACACCTGTGCCGTGGACATGAGGACACGGGGTGAAACAGAGCACACAGTGCGTCACCCACTGTCACGAAATGCCACGCACGGCCATTGATTCGTGTGACTGGATCGGTAATCCGAAGACAAAGCGCAACGCGGGGTTTCCACGAACGGCGCGGTGCCGTTCGGCGACAAAGCCGAGGCCCGAGCCTTCATCCTTAGCCAACCGACCCAGAGCCCTCGACAGCGGTCAAGCATTTTTCACAGGGAGCGTTTCTACGTTTTCCTCGAAGTCATCACCTGTGTGGCTGCGCCCGGTTCGTTTCTCCCGGCCTTTTCCTCCTGCCCCCCCCAAGTGCTCAGGAGCCAGATTTGCCCTTTTTTCCCCCTTCTACCCCCCCACACCCCCCCTTCCTTCTTTGTGTGTCTGTCTTTTGTCGCGAGTTTACATTGTTGTCAAATGTTGGCTAATGGGACCCTTTTGTGCGGAAGCCCCCCTGAAAAGGTGGGAGCTCACGCCGTGCCAACAAGGGATTGCCTCTCACCCACCAGCCTGCTACCCCTGACGCACCCCCCCCCTCCGGGGCCACCTCCCTCCCCCGCCGTCCCCCCACCCCGAGGGTGGCTCTCTGCAAGCGCTTTGATACCGCGTGCTGACTTAACCTTTGCCTGGGCGGCCCCTGCCAGGGGTGGGCGCTGGATGTCAAGCTCATAATGCAATTAGTACATGTGTGCCATTGACCTTGGCAGACGGGGGCTTACGGACGTCCTCGAAAGTGTTAACAGTGACGGCCCCTTTTTGATCTCGGGCCGCCGCTTCCGCTGGCCTCGGTCTGTGAGCTCAGCCGCCCCCCCCCCCCGCACCCCCCACCCCCCAGGGCCTGAAGGGTCCTATTAGAACACACACACGCACACACACACATACACAAGAGCACATGCACACATTCAAACACACTGTGCCCTCTTTTATTTACTTCTGACTCTTTTCACACCAAGCACACGCTCACTTTCCCACTTTACCCCCTTTCGCACCAGTGTCCCGTCCTCACGTCGCCTTTAAGCGCTCGTATAAAAACGATCCCCCAGCCGATCAGTTGCGTGCGCTTGATTTGAATAAAAGTTTGCGGTTGTAGATTTTTGTTGGGGTCAGTTGGTCTTAGAAAGACGCTTTATAATACGGTTTTTTTTTACATTAATTTAGCTCTTTTTTTATAGGTGTTTTGGGGTATTTTCTCACAACGTGCACACTGCCACCTGACTTCTGCTTTAAGACGTCCGCCTCCCTAAACAATGGCCTAATGTAACGGAGATTTTATTGGTCGTGTGTTTTAATTTGAGCCTTTCTCGTCACACACTGATGAAAGTAAGCCACATGTTTTTTTGGGGCCATGAGATGAGCCACGTGTGATTCATGAGTAGAAGAGAAACGAGCCACAGAGCCGGACGGAGGAGCCGTGTTTGTCTTTTGTTTTAACCGTTTGGTGAAGGTCTCGGAAGGACCACCCACGTGGACGGGCCCAAAGGCGCCGGCGACGACTCGCCAAGCGGAGGTGGCTCCGCAACGCAGCCGTCGACTAATCGCAGCTCCGCTCTTCACTCGCAGATAAAATATGATTCCCCCGGTTAAGGGCGGCTGGGCAACAGGAACAGGCACCGCCACCGAACACCATGTCACAGGCCCTGCGCAAACAAATCGTTACTGCTTTGGCTGCGCCACATCTGCGAGAGGCCACAAAGCCCCTTCTGTTCGCGAGGGCATACTGCGGTGACTGTACCACCAGGGCAGAGGATGGGAACGCCGTCTCGCTCCCTGTCCCACTCGTTCCCTCTCTCTCTCTCTCTTGCCTCACTTTCCCCTCTCTCCCTCCACGTCCTCGTCTCTATCTCCAGCTCATCTCCAGCCTCTTCTCTCTGGGGGCAGCGGTAAAGTTCTAGCCGGCCAGCGAGCGAGGGGGGGGGGCCAAAAAAGCGAATAAAAGCAGAGAAATTTTGTCAATGAAAGAGAAGAAGGCCGAGACCGAGAAGAAGGGAAGGAAAAAAACAAAAACAAAGGAGAACAAAAGAGGTGCAATGGAAAAAAAGTGTCATTCGCGCAGGAATTTCTTAACATTGTTAAAACCAGCAGGCATCCTCGTTGCCTTTCCTCTCGCTCGGCTTGGACCTATGGCGATTCGTCCCTCTCTCTCTCTCTCTCTCTCTTAAAGATTCCAAGCTCTCTTAAACACATACAAGAATGCTTTAATGAAGGCTGGGTAGGGGGGGGGGGGGATGTGTGTGGCGGGGAGGACGACAAAAAAGTTATAGATCCCAAGTGAGGACACAGATCAGAGTGGCCGGGGGATCGAGCCGCGACACGAGCGCGTCTTTGTCGCTAAAATTGAGCTGCTTCGGCGGGCAGAGGTCACAGGGTGAGGGCTCATTGTCGGGCCGACACAAAAGAGGCTTTGCCAGAGCACTTTGACACCCACGACCCGCGGAGCGTCCTTCATCGGCCGAGCCCTTCACCGCGTCTCCCCGTAAAACCCGTTAAGGGAATCATTAGTTTAATGAAAGATTGCTTAAGACGACGCGCGTGAGTCTGTACTCACGGAGTTTGCGTAAGTGGGTTACTCAACCTGTGTGTGTGTGTGTGTTGGAAGGGAGGTTGGGGGGGGGGGGGTGGTCTTCGACTCGGCGCACGATGGCGTGTCATTCTTTAAACGAATAATTGGACACGTTAAAAGAACAGAGGGAGTTTGTAATTGCTCTATTCTTAGCCCAGGACACCGCTCCGTGTCTTTTCTCTCTCGTCTGAGAGCTCGGGGGGAAAAAAAACAACAAAAAAAACCCTCATCTGATATAATATGCCTAGATTAGTGGTTTCGGTTAGCACGCCAAAGATTGCGCGGCGAGATAGCGGATACAATGATTCAAAGTCCACAATCCCCCCTATTGATTCCGGCGGGCTTCATATTTGCATTTGAGTAAAGGAAGACTCTTAAGGGGATGAAAACGCATTGGATTTTTTTTTTTTCCCCCGAAATGCCTTCCTTTCTCTCTCGTGCTATAGGAGAATCAATGCAGCTCTCTCTTAGACACACTCTCATGCGTTCTCACTCTTCTTCCCTTACACACACACACACACACACTCACTCACGCAGAGAAACAGTGGCATATTCGACTCGACGTCTGGTCAAAAGGGACCGACTTAGACAAATATGTGAGAAATAAATGTAAATATAATACAGAACAATACATATAATTAAATTTGCTCATTTTAGTTGCATTTCGCCTAAATAAACTATACATTTGCTTTTATAATTGCCCGTGTGTGTGTGTGTGTGTGTGTAAAATGGTATGACTGTGTTTTACATGTAATTTAGTTTGCAGAAATTACACAGTTACACTACAATAAAGCAAATAATTTGTAAATTTGTAATAAAAATTATTCCAATTAAAACGGAATAATTATAATGAATTTAGCTACAAATTTGTATTTTCACTCTCATTTACCTCCAGTAATTTAATAATTTTTTTTCCGTTCGCGCAGCATGGGGAAGGCGAGCGAGACGCGAGAGTGGGATGCGTTTCCGGAGAAGAGAAAAGCAATAACAATAATTTTCTGTTAATGATTATTCTGCCTAAACAATGCCTCCGAACGGACTCTGACCTCTCACCCTTCAATTATGGAAATGAGGCCCACTGTCGGTAGATCGACTTCATTTTTTTTTTTTTTGTTTTTTTTGGTCAATATGCCTGTTCCCGGTGTCCTGCGTCTTTGCTCGCTTTGCTGCTCCTTTAGACGTTTTAACACTAGAAATAAGAGAAAATTCCAGTTTATTTGTAAATTATAATTTTTAAACCCGAGAAAATAGAAAGAGCAGTCACCAGCTCACGTGTCCGTTATACATTAAAAGAATTATGTGGAGTAGATACGTAAATATATTTATATTTATACATAAAATGAAATGTTTTCTCTCCCTGGTCTTGCGTCGGTATCATCAGAACCGAATGCAGTTTTTCAGGTCACATGTTTTGCGTTGATAGGTCGACAGGTCGTGGCCTTTGCCAGCACTGCTGACGGGTCCCTTCAGATTTCACTGACCACTGTTTCTGTTGCAACCACATCCTGAAAATTGAATTCATGTGAACCTCTTGAATCCTGGCTTTCTGTGTGTGTTTGTGTGTGTGTGTGAGAGAGAGAGAGAGAGAGAGAGAGAGATCGGGTCACACAGATGGGTCAGTGTTCAGCTTAATCCTGTTGCCTTTAGGTCATGTATTATATGTAAAAGGACATTTTGAACAGATCGTCCCGAGAATGCGGCCGTCTGGTAATGAAACCCCTCCAGCGCTGACTGCAGTCATTTTTCCACACCTGAAACATTCGTTCGTTCGGACGTCCCAGCAACTTGTTTCTTTTTTCGCACCATCTTTAACCTTAACAAGCTTTTCGTACAGTTCTCTGCCGCGGCGTGGACGACGGTGATCAGCGATCCGGGCGCTCCTACGAGAATCTTGAACGTATCGCCACAAATAATGAAGTAATAATGTCAAACGGGAAGCACATCCTCTCATTAGACCAGTCGTCTCACATTTAAACCCATCAATCTGGTAAAGGCAGCGCTGCTGGGCGGCTTCTGGGGGCGACGAGGGGGGAAAAAATCGCACAATCACGTCCTCTGGCAGGGTCGACAGGGTCTCCGACGTGTAGCAGTCACATAGTTTTCCGTGTAGGAAAGAAGCAGGCAGGCACACACACACACACACACACACACACAATGGAGATAATTAACATACACCACACTACACACACACACCAAAATGTGCGAGCACCGGACCGGACTCTCTCTTCACGCAGATGAAGGGAAGGCAAACCAGCGTGTAGGTTTTACAGTTCGATCAGGTGTGAATCAGGACCCCGTTCGGAAAAGCTGCGTCCCGCGCTGCTGCCACATGACAGCTATGTGCGGAAGAGGAAGTGGCTTCTAACAACTGCGACTGAACATATGTAACTAATCAGAGGCATTGCTGCTATAGCAGAACCATGTAATTTGCTGGTGCAGGGAGGACGAAAGAGACAGAAGATGATGAAAGGCATGAGAAGAGAAAGAGAGAGAAAGAATACGTATCCTAAACCCTGAATTACCGCACGTTCCTAGTGTAGCGGAGGTGTATATTTAGGAGGTAAATAATAGAGAAATGATGGCACTTTTTCCTCATGTTCGGTCACTATTTTTGTTCTAGTTTACAAGCACGAAAAGCAGGTTTTGTGGAAAAAAAACAAGGCGATGCCTTAATTATGAAGGCGAGCGATGGTCATCATCCCTGTCAGAAAGCTGTTATTGGGCTGATGAGTGGTTGGACTTTGCTGAAGGTTAAATCTATCAACTGGATGAAATGCAGAGGTTGCACATTACCCTAGAAATGCTAAATGAAGAGGCCTGGGCATTTGAAATTCAGGTGGAAATGAGGTGGCTTGATAGCAGAGGGGAATCCTAATGGGGCCATCAAAGACCTGATTTGTACTCAACAGGCGAGGCAGCTGTGAATTGTATGAAAATATTGGAAATCAATAGCTTGTATGGAATTTCATTAAGCGGCAGTATCCACAATTGATAGGCCCTCATAATTTGATGGATTGCACAAAGAAAATTATTAGCTGGCTATATGGAGAGGAGTGGAACGCACGAAACCGGGCGGCGAGAATTGGTGAACTACGGCGATTTGTTCAGAATAGAAAAAAGAGAGTATTGATTTTAGCCATGGCGAGGGGGGAGAAAAAAAGAATTAAAGGTTAAATCTTTGCCAAGGCGTTGTGCTGAGAAATGTGTTGAACGTCTGTGCATTATTTATTCATTTATTCGGTGCTCTCCCCCCCTCCTCTCCCCCTCTTCTCAGTCTCAGGCGAGGTCTTGGACGATGCCGACAGCGGTAACGAGAGCCGCAGTGGGAGCGAGGAGACCCACGTGTGCGAGAAGTGCTGTGCGGAATTCTTCAAGTGGTCCGATTTCTGCGAGCATCTGAAGAGCTGCACCAAAAACCCGCTTGTGCTCATTGTCAGCGAGAATGAGGTCACGCCAGATCCAGCTCGGGAGTATCCGGCTGAGCCCTCGCCTGCGCCCAGCTGCCCGAGTGAGCCTGCGTTCAGCGAGGAGGCAGCGGAGGGCCGACACACACCGGCCGAAGCCGACGAGGGCGCCGAGATGACTTTGGAACGGGCAGCCCCCCTAGACAAGGAGGACGAGCCCATGGATGTGGAACTGTCTCCCGAGAAACCGATGGATCCCGAAGATCTGGACGCATCACCGGAGCCGGACGTCAGCCTACCTCAACTGGAGGACACAGCCCAGCCATCCGGGGCAGGTTACAGCATGCCCAGCACAAACGTCACCTTGGAGACCCTGCACGGAACCCGAGTGGCTGTGGCACAGTTCTCTCAAAGCTTTCGTGGAGCAGTAGCCAGTGGCGTGTCCACCATGGCCATCCCCATGATTCTGGACCAGCTAATGGCTTTGCAGCAGCAGCAAATCCACCAGCTCCAGCTGATCGAGCAGATTCGTAGCCAGGTGGCACTAATGAACAGGCAAACCCCTTCACAGTCGGCTCTCAACCATCACGCACACCACAGTTCAAATGCCAGTTCGCAGGCAACTTCTTCCACGGGCCTTCCCACAATGTCCAGTCAGCTCCAGCTGCATGGGTTCATTACACCACCTGTCCACCAGCTGCCTATCAGGGTGCCACCCACTTTAAATGGCCAGGGGCCAGCCTCGTTGTCCTCTGCTTTGGAGGGAGGCCACTCCCATGTCTCACAGCCAGGCAGCCAGTTGTCAAGTTCTATAATGAACAACAGCACCTCAACAAATTCCTCATATCCACCATCTAGCTGTAGTGTAGTTCCATCCTTGCTGCCTTCAAGTTCGGTCACTAGCAGCAGCAGCAGCAGCAGCAGCAATAGTGCCGGAGCTGGAGGTAGTATCAGTAGCAGTGTTTCCCTCCCGAGAAACACCTCAAGTCCTCCAACACTGACCCACGGAAGCCTGCTGAGCTCCCCTTCCAACCTCCCCCTGATACCTCATAGTTCCTCGAGTAGTGTCATTTTTCCCAACCCACTGGCCAGTATTGCAGCCACAGCTAATGCACTCGATCCTCTCTCAGCCCTGATGAAGCACCGCAAAGGGAAGCCTCCTAACGTCTCCGTTTTTGACACCAAGCCTAGTTCTGAAGACCCCTTCTTCAAGCATAAATGCAGGTTCTGCGCCAAGGTGTTCGGAAGCGACAGTGCCCTCCAAATACACCTTCGTTCTCATACCGGTGAAAGGCCTTTCAAGTGCAACATCTGTGGCAACCGCTTCTCTACAAAAGGGAACCTGAAAGTTCATTTCCAGAGACACAAAGAAAAGTATCCACACATTCCAATGAACCCCTATCCGGTTCCTGAGTACCTGGACAACGTGCCAACCACCTCAGGTATTCCTTACGGCATGTCTCTGCCTCCAGAGAAGCCCGTGACCACGTGGCTGGACAGCAAACCTGTTTTGTCCACAGTCCCAACCTCAGTGGGGCTGCAGCTTCCCCCGACCCTACCCAGCATGATCGGAGGCTATGGAGATTCACCTAGTCTTACCCCTCTAAACAGGTCGCCTCAGAGGCCATCGCCACCGTCGAGTGAGTGTGCATCCCTGTCCCCCAATGTTCTCAGTACCGAAGCCAGCACAACCCTCACTTCCACATCTCCACAGCCTAACATGGGAAGTGATTTACCCCCGGTTTTGAAGCCAGAGGGAATTCATTTGCCACCCAACTGCACCACCAGGCCTGCGGAGACCAACGTATCCACCACTAGTGTGACCCAGGTTGTGCTATCAGCCACTGTTACGACCACAACCACCACCACCGCGCCGATCACAGACTCAGTGAGCCCTCTATCCTCAGCCTCCCATCCGTCCCTCCCAATGATCTCGGATCAGTTCAAAGCCAAGTTTCCTTTTGGTGGCCTCTTGGACTCTATGCAAACATCAGAGACCTCAAAGCTGCAGCAGCTGGTGGAGAACATTGACAAGAAGATGACAGACCCCAACCAGTGTGTCATTTGCCATCGCGTGCTCAGCTGTCAGAGTGCCCTCAAGATGCACTACCGTATCCACACTGGCGAGAGGCCCTTCAAATGCAAAATATGTGGCCGTGCTTTCACCACCAAGGGCAACTTGAAGACACACTTTGGCGTCCACAGGTCCAAACCGCCTTTACGGGTGCAGCACTCTTGTCCAATTTGCCAGAAGAAGTTCACCAACGCCGTGGTGCTGCAGCAGCACATCCGCATGCACATGGGAGGTCAGATTCCAAACACACCTCTGCCCGAGGGCTTTCAGGAAATGGACACCGATTTCTCCTTCGATGAGAAAAGCTGTGACAACATGAGCAACTACGACGACGAGCTGATCGACGAGATGGAGCAGGCCATGGAGGACGAGGCAGACGTGAAAGATGGCGATGTGGACCCATCCAAATCAACACTTTCCTACGGAGAGATGTCCCCAGGCAGCTCTCCCCCGACCTCAGTGATTTCTAGCATTGCTGCTTTGGAGAACCAAATGAAAATGATCGACTCGACCGCGAACATGACGCGGGCCTTCAGCCTGAAGCCCTCTGAGAACGGGATGGGGATTGGTGGAGAAAGCGGCGACTTGCTCGCTAATGACTCGTCTTCCGCCCTGGGAGACTTGGAGAACCATAGCGTGGGGAGTCCGGCCCTGTCCGACTCATCGGGCTCCATGCAGGCCCTCTCGCCAGTCCACAGCCAGTCTGAGAGCCATCGTTCCAGGTCGCCAGGGCTGGCCAACCACAGCAGCGGCAACCCTGTGGAGGATGCCCAAGAATCAGCAACAGCAACTGTTAAGTGTGAGAAGTCAGAGACTCCCTCTCCGGGCTCTGTACCAGGAGAACACACTGGAGCACTTGACCTCACAGCTGCCCAGCCACCCAGGCCTTACATTAAAGAGGAGAATCAGTTCAGCATGCTGTTCTTGGGTAGAGACAGAGGTACGTTTACTATCTATCAACACTCACTTTCCCTAAAAGCACCAGAGCCATTTCTAATATGAATTGTAAATGAGTAAATACTTATTTGTTTTACGTGCACGTGTGGTTTATCACATTCCTTTCTCCCTTATGTCCTGTCCCGGTTTAGGCCTAAACGCTCCCAGCCTGATGAGCTCGGCCCCGAGCCTGATCAAACTTGAGATGAACGGGCACAGTAAGCCGCTCTCCTTGAGCGAGGGCTCGCACTTGCACATGAGCCTCCAGGTACCCGCTGCAACGCCTCAGACAACGATGAGCCCTAACCTCACCCCGATGCTGGCCCCTCCACCACCCCGGCGCACCCCCAAGCAGCACAACTGTCATTCGTGTGGGAAGAACTTCTCCTCAGCCAGCGCCCTGCAGATCCACGAGCGCACACACACAGGAGAAAAACCATTCGCCTGCTCCATCTGCGGTAGAGCCTTCACCACAAAGGGCAATCTGAAGGTGAGCCCAGATGAAGGCTTTCAGCATATAAATGATTAAGTTTGTCCTTGTTGAAACACACAGTAGGTCTCGTCAAACCAGCAGCTTAGGGGAATGTAATAGTTCTCACATCTTTATACATGTATTTGTGAGCAACTACTGTATTTTAACTCTGGAGTCAACATCATTTATAGTAATTATAACAATAATTAAGCAGCTTATAGCTGAGAGAAAGTCAGTAATGCCACATTTAATCTGGTTATCCATGGTTTTCATTAAATATTTTATTATTTTTTAACTATTTTATTAAATTTAACTACACACATTAAGTTGTTTTAAATTACTGTAATGATGTTGAACAATGTACTTTTTTTGTATCTCTCTATAAAATCTCAAAATAACGAAATATTTAGATTGTGATGTGTTCTACATCATTATTAATGTCACAAATATTTTTTTGTTG
>JBBPDA010000113.1:2456-13026 GCA_037974385.1 Arnoldichthys spilopterus | reverse complement strand
ACACACACACACACACACACACACACACACACACACACACACACACACACACACACACACACACACACACACCAATCAGCCATAATGACCAAATGCCTCATATTGAGTAGGACAGAGTCAGCATTCACTTTTTAAACCACAGTAGCTCTTCTGAGGGATCAGACCAGACGGGCTAGCCTTCACTCCCCGTGTGCATCAATGAGCCTTGGGTGCCCATGACTTTGTTGTTGATTCACAACTGATTTTGGCTTAATTCTGCATGAGATAAAAGTCAGGGTGTTTTTTTAAAGAAATGTTTCCTTGCAGAAAAAAATCTACAAATTTAATTTGGATAAAAATCTACAATACAAATATAAGCATTTACTTTACTATTCAAAATCACCAGTGAACCTACTCATGCCTTCTGAGTTATTATTTGCAATGATAATGATGGTAATTCTGAAAAAAAAAATGTTTTAAGTGCTATTTTGTCTTTTCTTCATCGCTCCACTATTAAAATATATATATATATATATATATATATATATATATATAATGTTTTACACCAAAACTGTTGGGGCTTCTCATGAAAACGTTCATTCTGACCTTCTGTGAGGGAGCTTTTAGAGGCATTACAGTCTTAAGACGTCTGGTTCCATTCACCAACACCTGTGAACAATCATGACTGGTTTATCTCGAATGGAGGATTTCACAAACAGAGCTGCTGAGTAACTTCTTCTTTTTTTTTAACATCGTACCGATGAAATTATTCTGAAATTCTGGCAAAATGGTTGAATTTCCTGTGTATGTGTTTGGCGCTATGGCTCTAGCTCTAACAACTGCAGGATTCTCTCTCTCGCTTTCTCCCTCTGTGTGTGTGTGGTGCACATTTCAGAAATGGTAAGATTCATAAGTCATCGGGTATCCTGCTGGGAGCCCTTCCTACACGTGCAATTTTCCATGCCCCTGTTCTTGCCAAGCAATAATTACGTTGAAGTTTTCAATTACACTCCTTCCATTTCATTAACAAAAAATGTTTAGCTATTGTATAATTAGATATATGAGCTTACCACCTACGTTTAACATGCCGGTTATAAGAGCAGCCTGATTTAAAGCAGCGAGCTGGGAACATGTGTTCATATAGGCCACAGTGGTTTAGTAATCTGTAATAAACTGGAGATTCGGTCTCTTTATGTTTTTCCTTCCTCTCAGGCCTCGCGAGTGTTTATTATCAGCTGGGCAGTGCATATGGAAGCTAAGCGGAAAAGAAAACGCGGCTGGGGGATGATGAAACTTCAATTATGGGGCAAAGAATAAGAAGTTGGGTTTGAACTGCAGCTACTGCTACCAGCCATACGTCACTGCTCTTAAGATCTGGCGGACTTTAAAGCCTGCCCGGGCCTGTGTGATCTACTCCAGTACACTTCCTGTGGATTACGCTGCTTCGCCACATTAGAGAACTTTGTGTGGAACGTTATTCGCTCATCAAACGCAATTACATGCGCTCTTCTTGTAACACCAGATCCCGATAGTCTACCTCGTCTGCTTCTGTGAGACTTGGGTCTGGTCCTAATTTGTCCCTTTTTGGCTCCCATTAGCTATGTCAACGCATGATGCTAGCTAGCCTGGGATGGACATCCCAAACTAAAGAGCTCCTGATGTTTCCTGTCGTTTTAGCTTGTCATTCATTTAACGTGACTTCAACAGCAATGTAGATGAGGGCTGAGATACAATATGGACTGATTTGTGTATATTTACATACGTTGTTGCTTTATTATGAAACAGATATTTTTTATTCACAAATTTAGTTCAAAGCTCAGAATCAGATGTAACGGACTTTCCTCCTGTGTGGTGGTGTTTATGAGTGAAACACAGTATTAGGTTTTTTTTCTTGATGAAAGGAAACATCATAAACACATTAAACATTTTTAAGTGAGTGAAGTGACTCTGTGTCATTGTGAACACACTCAAGCACCACAACGAAACGTGGCCTCTGCATTTAACCCATCACAGGTGCACACGTTGAGCAGTGGGCAGCTACCGACAGCACCCGGGGAGCAGTGTAGCGGGACGGTACCTTACTCAAGGGAACCTCAGTGGAGTCCAGGGACTCGAACCTGCAACCTTCAGGTCCCAAAGGCAGCGTCCTCACCACTAGGCCTCCACTGCCTACATATGAACTGCTATATATATATATATTTCTATTCATATAGCAAAAAAACAATGTTAAAGTTTCAAAATGTACCATTTGTTTCCAGTCCATTTGATCCATATATGCAAAAGTAGCTGCAAAAACATATATAACAAATATTGTCACAAAAAAACAATTTTATTAAAAATAAATGCTCATTTATTACGTCTTAACCATAATAAAATGACCGTAACACACTGCCTCCTGTGGCTTTTTTCATTTATTACAAAACAGATGTTTGTTTTTAACAGATTTAGCTAAAATCATAGCGAGTCAGACGTCATGACTCACTTTCCAGTGAGAAATTATTGCTTTATATTATTTATTCCCCACCTGCTGGTGCGCAGTGATGTCATCGTGTCATTCATTTAACATCGTAGGGTTGGGATGAGATACAACACAGACTGGCCAATCAGAACAGAGGTCATTTACATATGTAAGACTTTAAAGCCCAGAGAGAAGAAGAGGTTGGACGGAGGTAAAAACGAAAGAGGCACGGGCCCTTTAAAGAGCTTCTGAACGTTATTCACCCCCGTCAGAGCGATTACACGTGTTCCTCTTGTAACACCAGATCCCGATGGTTTACCTCATCTGCTGTACTTCTTTCCCTTCACCATGGTCAGGTCCACCTTTGGTTCATATCATATATAAAAAATTAAAGTGCCCATCACTGAGCCTATCTGGCCATCTTAAGTGGCTGTACCCTGTTACCAAGCTGGCTTGGATTTCGAGGCTGTGCAATCCAATACAAGCCGGAGAAATAGCTCTCAGTCATGTCATTTTGCCTCACGTCATAAAGCTTTGTTGAGAACAGTCCTTCACATTTCCTGTCGCATGTTGACCTTAGACCTTTGAGCAGCGTGGTTAGAGAAGATTCCGGGCTATAATCACTTTTTCAGAAAAACCTTTATTTATTTAGATACAAATGTTAATAAAGTCGATTCAGATTAGTTTCCCTGATGACAGGGCTCTACAGTGTGTGTGTGTGTGTGTGTGCACTCTTTATGAGGACCAAATGTCCTCATAATGATAGAAATACAGGAAAAACTGTCAAAGCGAGATACTTTTGCTGGTCCTCACAAGGAACAGTGCTGTTTTCACCAGAAATTCTACTTTTTTGTTTACTGAAGCTAAGGCCAGGGTTGGGTTTAGATGATGGTGTTGTGTTACTGAAATACAGTGTTACAGAACTCAGTGGAATGTCCTCACAAAGATAGTAATACCAACCTGTTTGTGTGTGTGCGCACATTTGTGTCTCTGTGTGTATATGAGACCATACAAGTGCAATCATGCATGCGTCCGCGTGAGTTCTACTGTGGTGTGTGTGTGTGTGTGTGTGTGTGTGTGTGTGTGTGTGTGTGTGTGTGTCCTGGCTGTAAAGTGATCCATGTCTGATATTCTCCTCTCCAGTGACAGAATTATTAAAGCTCATCCTCTTAATGCAGTAGCTAAGGGCTTGTGTTTCACCGGCCCTCAGACACACTGGGACAGATTAGATGGACAGCACTGTCCACTACCGAGAAGAAGAGGGAGAAGGCGGAGAAGAGAAGAATCTCAATCTCACAAATGATGTATTAAACATGTATTAAACGAACTGCTTTCCTAACCCCATCATTCACCCGTCAGTCCCACAGCAGCTCCATTATGAGGGAGGTTAAAGAGGAATTCCGGTGCTGTTTTCCAAATTTCATCATAATTCGATGGCTAAGGTGTCAAGAAAATCATGGAGGGCAGCGTAGTGTAAAACGCTCTGCTCTGGAGAAAGGTACAAACTTAAAATTTGTTCACAGTGGTTGTAAATGGAACCAGACGTCTGAACAGTTGAAGGCCTCCTGACGTGAGCGTCTGCCTAATGGTTGAGACCATGGGAGAGCACCACGGGTTTTTGAAGCCCAAAACATAAAAAAAAATCCAATCATAGTGGATACACCGATCAGCCATAACATTAACACCACCTGCCTGATATTGAGTAGGCAACTCGTGCTGCTGAAACCGCTCTGACCCCTTTCTATCAGAGTCAACATTCACTTTGTGAACCACCGTAGTTTTGGACCAGATGGGCTACACTTCACTTCCCCACATGCATCACCAATTCACAAGCCGCCATCATTGGATCACTTTTGGTAGGTACTAACTACTGGAACGCTCCACGAGACCTGCCGTTTTGGAGATCTAGTCGTCTAGAACGTCACATTGAGGCCCTGTCAAAGTGGGTGAGATCCTTACGCTCCTGCTTCCAGCGCAATGACTTCAAGAGCTGTCTGTTCACTTGCTGCCCACCCCCCGACAGATGCCACTGTAATAAAATAACTAGAGAGTCAATGTTATTCACTTAACCTCTCGGTGGTCTTAATGTTGTGGCTGATCAAAGAAGCCAATATATACAATAATCAACATCACATATACGGACTCGCTGTGAGAAAATCTCACAACAGAACAGAACGAGCAGATTATCAGTCTGTGCAAACAGTGCAGTAGTGTAAGCTGAAAGAACCGCAGCAGTCTCTGAAATGCAGCTAGGCGTCGGCAGATGCCTGCATGAGGCATTATTACAAATGTCCTCGTCTGGACACCGAGGTGAAGTAGACAGGCGATCCTTGCTTGCCTTTAATTATCCCCATAACGAAATGCGCTTTACCTTTCCTCGTTAATTACATTGATCTCTCGCCATTTTGCGAGCCCATATTCAAAGAGATTATTGGATAAAGCGCAAGCGTATTCTCCCGAGTGGTCTGCCTGACCCCTGGATGGAGGCCTGGTTTGCAGGCATAAGTGGGTATTAAATGGATATAATTGACAGTGACCTCGGCTGGCACCTCGCTGCGAGAGGCCATTGGAGCAGGGACCCTGTAGGGGAGAAGCCTGCATTAGCATGAGCTGAGGAATATGTCAAAATGAACGAAGGCCACAGAGTAGAGTAATGGAGGCTTAAAATGCTTTCGAGTGAGAGGACGTAATCACAAGTGACAAGACAGTATGTCCTTTTTCTTGATTAACCCGTAGAAGTCCAGAGTTAGTGCCAGTTTGCTAATAATAATTAATGACATACTTCGTGACATAATACAGTTCCCTGGATAAAGTGGAATGGTTTGCTCTTAAGGCCTAAAATTTGCTTTGCATTGTTTCAGTCAAAGTATTTATTTGACCACTTAAACTAGTAGGAAATTAATCCAGAGGTGTTGGTTGGTTGGCTGGTTGGCTGGTTGGCTGGATGGTTGTTTGGCTGGTTGGCTGGATGGTTGTTTGGCTGATTGGCTGGATGGTTGGTTGGCTGGTTGGCTGGATGGTTGGTTGGCTGGTTGGTTGGCTGGTTGGCTGGATGGTTGTTTGGCTGATTGGCTGGATGGTTGGTTGGTTGGCTGGTTAGCTGGATGGTTGTTTGGCTGGTTGGCTGGATGTTTGGTTGGCTGGGTGGTTGTTTGGCTGGTTGGCTGGATGGCTGGTTGGTTGGCTGGTTGGCTGGATGGTTGTTTGGCTGGTTGGCTGGGTGGTTGGTTGGCTGGTTGGCTGGGTGGTTGGTTGGCTGGTTGGCTGGCTGGTTGGCTGGATGGTGGGTTGGCTGGTTGGCTGGATGGTTGGTTGGTTGGCTGGTTGGTTGGCTGGTTGGCTTGTTGGTGAGTACGCTAATTAGTTGTTTGGCTGGCTGGTTGGTTGGCAAACTGATCGGAAGGCTGGTTGGTTGATGGGTTGGCTGGGTGGTTGGTGAGGTTTGGGAGGAGATGTCAGCCATATCTTCAATAATCAAATTCGGCCCCCAAAGCCACAAGGAATTCATAAATAAAGAAACAGAAAGAGAAAACACACAGCAGAGTGAGATAATGGAGATGATGAAACTGATGTATATGTTGCATTTACACTTTTCATGTTTTGTTTTTACCAAAGATAAAACTGGAGAGAGCGTTGCAGATGAACAACCCAACCTACTCACCATCCAGCAAGTCAACCAAACTACTGGATACCTCAGTGGTGGGGATCGCTGGTCAGAAAATCTCACAGATGTTCCATTTCTTGGAAATCTGGTTTGCGAAGGCCATAACATATAATTTACACTATTCTCATACTCACTTGTAGTGACTATTCCCTCTCATGTCTGGGCAGGCGTAGAGCTTAACAGAGCAACTGGGCCCCATCACTGTAGGGGTCAAGCATTCAGGTCTGTTTCATTCTCTTGGGTTCTGTTGCACTGGGCCCTTGTGGAGAATATGGTGATGATGACGCATCATCACATTATTCCACATCTCTTTGTAATGTGTGGTTTAAGCACTAGTGTAATATTCACAGACCAACGTGGCGACATCTTTCCCACACGCCTGAATGCAGAAGTCACGGCTCCTATTGGAGCATCTGCACTCGTTTCGTTTCTCTGTTCATTTGATCAGGTTTTTTCTTTATATTCGTCTGCATTTATGAAAGCTAACAAGTGAATGAGTGTGTGTGTGTGTGTACAAGACGTCTCTGTGTTTCCATGCCTGCCAGGCCCTGCTGCAGCGTTTAGTGTGACATGTTGATGCTGCTCTATTCTCTGCAGGCTTGTTGGCATGGTGCGGGTAATCCGAGCACAGCACTGGGGGAATCAGTGCCAGTCTCTGTAGCAGCGACCATATGATCCCGTGCAGGGCAGATGGTCCACTGCGAAAGGTGGGCTGGGGCCGCTCCAGACTTCGATAGGTGTACTCGAAGCCACTCACGGCCACTCAGCGCAGGCGAACACTGATTGGGTTCGTGTAGCAGCTTTTAACCCCTACCGCTCTTAAAGGTTTTCAGACTCTCAGAGCTACGTACATTACTTTCTGAAAACAAAAGCCTTAAAGGGAAAGTTTAGAATTCTAGTAGTGAGGGTCAAGCTACATGACGCCTACATAAGCCTTTCACAACAATAGACATTTATACAGAGATTTATAAAGGCTTCTTCAAACTAGCGCCAGTTATCATAACACGTTCAGAGTACAACCGACAATGTACAGTCCTGTGCAAAAGTCTTAGCCCCCTATGTTAATAGTTTAAAGCCGTTTCTGCAGCAAGAACACACACAAAGAACATTAGAATCAATGCAAACGAACGGTGCAGCAGTGAAAAGAACGAAGATCTGTGTGTAAACAGTAGTTGATGGTGTGTGAGTTGGTTAGAAGACACAGGTTTGGCTCCAGTCACTGCATGGATGTGTGTGAAGCTCCAACAGCATCTGATTTCGTCTAGTGAAGGACTGATTGAGCCCAAACCAGAGATTGACAAATGAGGCCTGTTGAATTAAAAAACGTATAAACTTATAAACGTTCATGTGGATCTGTGTCAGTTGGTATTCTACCAAGCTATGGTGGCAACCAAGAGAAGCCAATATAGTCCAGTTAGCATTGTGCCAACAACATCACATGCTTAAAATGTGTGGAAACACTCATGATCGTGATTAAAGCATATCGTTTTTACACCAGAATTCAACGGGTTAATGGCTCATCTGGCGTCCTATTGTGCATCTTAAAATCAGAGAAGACACGTGATGGTGCTTTATGCATTGTTTCAGTTGACCAGCTCCAGTCTAAACTGTGGCAGAGTGAGCTAATTCCTCACAACCAGTTACAGACATGACCAAACTGCCCTTGCTGGACAAAGAAAAAGGTAAAGATCCACTACACACCAGCAGTAGGCAGTAATCTGAACAGTGTGGGGATTAATCAGGGAGCCAGCACAGTGGGCCACTTCAGGGGCGAACCCCCTCTTTTTATGGACCTGTCAGGGAAAGCGGCCACTCTGGGCAGCATATTGCTTCAGAGGATGACGAATGGCTGGACTGAAGTGTTACACACAGGACCGGAAAAAAAAGTTCCTCTTCTGGCTAAGCATGGCTGCCAACAATCCAACCGTGGAGCCTTAATCCTCCCCGAGAAAAAAACCTTCCGCGATCATTTCACTGCCAACATGTGATCGGCTGAGAGACGCCTTTGCTTTCTTTCGCCGTCTGACAGAATCAAAGGTCTGTCAAAGGTTTGGTTGCTCACTGTATAGTGATCACTATCAGAGTCATGCATATCCTGTGCACTCATGAAATCCCACACCACAACAAGTAGTGTGCAAACCACATACCCAGAATATTCAAAATGCCCTGTGCCATGAAGACAATGCATGATTTATGCAGGCGGCGTCTCTGATTGGCTAACTTGGGGCAGCTAAAGTCAGACTGACCCGTCTATATCATTTAAGGAATTGCTATCTATGGAAGTGAGTTACCTGAATAGGATATACACACAGATCAGCCAAAACATTAACACCACCTGCCTAACACTGAGTGTGTCCCTCCTGCTGCTGGACTGTGCTGCACTGTGTGTTCTGACCCCGAACTATCAGAGTCAGCGTTCCCGTTTTAAACCTTCTGTCGACAGGCTAGAGCAGTGAGCCTTGGGTGCCCATGACCCAGTTGTCTTTCCCTGGATCACTTTTGGTAGGTACTGACTACGGCAAACCTGGATCATTCCACGATACGTGATGTTTGGCTGATTCTCTGATTCAGAATCAATCACAATAAGGCCCTTGTCAAAGTGGCTCAGATCCTTACGCTCCTGCTTTTAGCACATCGACTTCAAGAACAGGCCTCAGGCACTGCTGATAGCTGCCGCTGCTTCACGCCTGCACGTGCGATGGGTTAAATGGAGAGATCATGTTACAGTGTGGGGCACTGTATGTGATTGAGTGTGTTCACGATGACAAATTGTCACTTTTTTTAATTTATTTTGAATCCTACAAATGTTAAAATGAAAAACAGATGTGTGCATTATGTCAGTGTGGTGTACGGCTGAGCTAAAACGTGCAGAACTTTCACTGAAGACAAACCAAACGTCAGTAAAGAAAAATAATCAGTATCACTTAATATTTGACTTGGAGCGATGCTGTAGTGATGCAATGTTTCAGGTTTGGCTGGACAGGTCAAGAGGCCCCAGATGTCAAAGTTTGAAAAACCCTCACAAAAATATTATATGAAAGTGTACTGTGATTGGTCTGGTTGAAGGTGTACTGTGATTGGTCTGGTTGAAGGTGTACTGTGATTGGTCTGGTTGAAGGTGTACTGTGATTGGTCTGGATGAAAATGTTTGATAATTGGTTTAGACAAAAGTGTATATGATTGGTCCAAATTAAAGTGATTCACTGTACAAACAACAGCTCTTAGATGGAAAAACAGTTCGGGTTTAATGCATCTAAGCTCTTCGATCACAACATCCTCCAACTTTTCCAATGCGGACGCTATACCAGCCATCAGCAGGCTAATGTCACTAACATAAAAAACTCCCCTGAGGGTGTGTGGTTCTCATGGGAGCCCCACGGTGTGTAGTTCCTCTCAATAAGTCCCTAGAACTGTTTGGTGTAAAAGTGCCTTTAGTGGATTATGGAAGAAGGACTTGGGGAGGTTAAGGAGTGTCCCTCACCCTCGGCGTTCCTTACAGCACCTCCCCCTCTAAAGGTCTCTGCAGGGCCCTGATTGGCTCGACTGCTTCATGATCCTAAAAACATCTCTGCGCAAAACTTTAGACATTTGTGTTAATGTGGCCTGCAGCAGTCGCAGGATTATCGACACTGTTCTGTGAGCCTGTTTGCCCGTTTTTCTTCTCTGTGCCAGAGCAGATGTGCAGGTCTCCTGGTTCTCCAGTGCTGGGAACAGTGATGGGGTGGTCGTTTGAAACAGAGAGCAAGTTTTTCTACTCAGAAGAAGAAAAAGCAAAAAAACAGCAGCATTTAGACCCCGCGAGCTTTCTCTTTGCCCTCATTACAGAGAAGATGCTGCAGTTATCGCGGGAACTTTCGGGAAGCGGAGCGGCGGAGGCCTTTATTGAGAATAATCCATCAGCGAGATCCGATGAGGTGCTGATAAATGATTAACCCAGGGGCTACATGATAAGTAGCTTATTAAATGTCACAGATATGTGATCCGCACGGGGCGATATTACACGGGCTCGCCTCGCACAACCGCAACATACCCCCCCCTCCTCCCCCTGCGCAACGAGAGGAAGGAGGAGAAGAAGAGGCACAACAGAGGTGGTAATGAATAAAAAACTTCTGAGGGAGAGAGAGAGAGAGAGGCAGTGACAAAAAAAGACGAGGGAGAGAAAGAACAGACTGAATGATAGAAAGAGAGAGATAAGAGAAAGAAAAGCAAGAGAGAATACAATAAAGAGAGAATAGTGCAGAGAGAGAGCGAGAGAGAGAGAGAGAGAGAGAGAGAGAGAATAGGAAGGAATAGGCTACTGTGAAGTGAACGATTGAAAGAAAAGAGAAAGATGACAGAAAAAAGAGAGAAACAGTGACGTGAAAAAGGAGTAAATGAAAGCGAGGGACAGGAAGAACAGGGTGAGCGATGGACAGAGAAAGAAAAGGAGAGAGAATACAATAGGAAAGAGGGAGAAAAGCATATATATA
>JBBPDA010000112.1:129729-144974 GCA_037974385.1 Arnoldichthys spilopterus | reverse complement strand
GGGTTAAATGCAGAGGTTGCATTTCGTTGTGGTGCTTGAGTGTGTTCACAATGACAAATAGTCACTTTCACTTTACACCGTGCACAACTGTCATGGTGGACGGACCAATCGAAATGCTCCAAAATCACTTGTTCTCTAAGGGTTTGGGGCGTCAGGCGCAAGGACGTGCAGTTCAAACAGGTTTGATTCGGCAAGTGGCAAATACTGAGACTTAACGGGAGTGAACTACACACAGACGCAGAGTAGACGTAACTCACACAGGAAAATCTGGTCAACAACATGGAACAGATGTATCACTAGGAAAGTAACAGTTCGGCACAACGGTATAATGGAGATCCGACGGGAACATGACCAGACACGGAAATTGTAACAAATAGTGAAAGAGTCTGATCCATGGTGGTGGCACAGGACCTCCTTCCTTGGGTTCCCTGGTGAGTAGAAGTGTGGATTGCCCACCCTAGCTCCTCAAGTTAGGGTTCTCTGGAGCAGTAGCAGGTACGCTAACTGCATGCCTGGAGGCTCATGACCTGCGGGGTGAGTTCCTGCATGCAGCCGGGTTCGGCTTGTGAAGTCCTGCGCCTGCATCTAGAGCTCCATTCCCCATTCCTTTAACCCCAGGAGCCTCCCCTTTCCAGCAGCCCCCAGTGCTGGCCCAGTGTAGCTCGCTGCTAACAACTAATGAGCTATGCTAGCAGCATATGCTAGCCAACATCGCTCCGTGTCTACATGCTGCTGTGGTCGGGGGCCCCACCCGTGTATTGTCTACCTCTTTTTGGTGCAAGCCCTTTAAGTTGTCTAGTTTCGCAGCACACCCCTTTCCTGAACCGTAGCACATTCACCTTGCAAACATGGCCATGCAGGTTTGAGCCCTGGGCAGGAAAGGTGGTGTCCCTAAGCTCCCCCTGCATATGGGTCCTGTTCGTTACAACCAGGCCACGGGGGAAGACATGAGATGAGGAGCAGGTGAACTTCCCAAGGAAAGGGCAGGGCGATGGCGGGGCTAAGACATAAATGTAACTAGGAAACGAGAACTAGACAGACATGGCATGCAGAACACGTTACGTTCTGAAGTGTTCTTCCGTTAACTTACACTAAAATGAGGAACGTTTTTGCCTCCTCCTGGAAAGCCACCATTTTGGAGACACTGTTTATTGTTTTTTTTTGCAACCCACCCCCTGTGCCCAAAAGGCTGAAACAGGCTTTAAGAAGGTCAATGAGAATCTTGTGGTCCAACACGACCAAAATTACAGGGTTTTTGTGCAACAGCACTTATCCTGAGGTCATTGATAGCACTGTAGAAGGGACGTGTGATGCGACCTGTAAGCGCTGTATCTGACCTGAGCCTCAGTGAAGAGAGAGAGAGAGAGAGAGAGAGAGAATTCGCTACTATAAGTGCGAAAAAAAACACGTGAACACTAGCTGGCGGCTTTGCTAGCGTTTCCGTTAGCCCTGTGGAAAATTCAGCTCAGCTGTAAACCTCTCTCTCCCGGGGACAAAGCGATGGGTGATGTCAGATTAGGTGAGGAGGTGCGGGGAGAATTCCGCCGCGTCGCACTTTGCGCCGTTAGAATAACAGAGTTATTGAAACACAGGCTAAACGAAGGCCGGACGGTGCGAGCTGAGAGGCGTTCGCTGCTCTATTCTGCTGTTTGTGTTGGACACATGCTGAGATACGTGTGCTCCAGGCCCCGACGACGGGTTCCCTCTCAGCCCGAATTCCTTCGCTGTGTGTTTGTTTAAGGCCGTGATAGAAACGAAGTGGTTCTCAGCAGCGCGCTGGTTCCCCAGCCGTCCTCGGAGGCCACAGGTTTAATGTGCTTTTGCTGAGCAAACGCGGCGTCTCGCTGACTCGGCTGTAATCAGCAATGAGGGATTGAGTCGAGGTGCGAGAGGTTGGACGCATGTGCGCAGACGCACCATTCCTGGAGCAAATCAGCCACAACATTAAAACCACTGACAGATAAGGTGAGTAGCACTGATAATCTGGTTACAGGGCGGGGGATGTAGTAAACAGTCAGTTCTTAAAGTCGATGTGCTGAATGCAGAATGTTCAAGGTATGCAGTAGTTAGTACCTACAAAAGGGCTTCAAGGAAGGAGAACCATTGAACTGGCGACAAGGTCATAAACACCCAACGCACACTGTTGCATATGGGGCTAGCCCGACTGGTCAGAGTGCCCATGCTGACCCCTGTCTACCATCAAGAGCTCCTATGGGCATCGGAACTGGAGCATGGAGCAATAGAAGAATGTGGGCTGATCTGATGAATCACGTTTCCTTCTACATCATGTGGACGACCGGGTGTGTGTGCATCGCCCACCTGGGGGAAGAGATGGCATCGGGATGGACTACGGAAAGAAATCAAGGTGGCAGAGGCAGTGTGACACTGGGCAATGTTCTGCTGGGTTCTGCATTCATGTAGATGTTCCTTTGGCACGTAGCATCTGCTTAAACACTGCTGCAGACCAAGTTCCCCCTTCATGGTGACGGTGCCCCCTAATGGCAGTGGCCTCTTTCAGCAGGACAATGCTCCTCACTGCAGACGCTGTTCAGGAACATGACAAAGAGCTCAGGCTGTTGACTCCGCCTCCTAATTCCCCAGATCTCAATCCAGTCAAACATCTGTGGGACGTGTTAGACTAGTCTGGTCCATGGAGGCCCCACTTCACAACTTCCAGGACTTAAAGGATCTGCTGTATATGTCTACACTAATTGTATGACCCACATCCCAGCACCCCATAAGGAATGGAATGAAGTATTTTAATGTGTGTGTGTGTGTGAGAGAGAGAAAGAGCGAGAGAGAGAGAGAGAGAGAGAGAGAGAGAGAGAGAGAGAGAGAGAGAGAGAAAAAACATGTCTAAATGTTTGTGAATGGAATTTTAAACAAGTGTACAAGTTGCCCTCACTGACAACACACTTTAAACAATAGCAAACCCCACCATTGCATCTCCAGCAGCTTCTCAAACTGAGCCCTGGACATCCTAAAATCGGACCCAAAGCAACAAGTTTGACTGATTGATTGATTGATTACAACTAAAGCTGCATTTAAAATCCAACTGTGCAGTTTAACGATTCCCATGTGGCTGCTACTGTATCTCTTGTGGTTTGTAGGTTGTTTCTAGATGGTTGCCATGGTTTTCAAGGTGGTTGCTAGGGTGTGGTATGTGCAATGTGGGTATTATGGTATCTTTGGTTGTTGTTAGGTTGGTCATTTTGGTGCTAGGGTGTTCGAAGGTGCTTACTATGGTATTTCAGGTGGTAGCT
Source organism: Arnoldichthys spilopterus (assembly GCA_037974385.1). NCBI lineage: Eukaryota > Metazoa > Chordata > Actinopteri > Characiformes > Lepidarchidae > Arnoldichthys > Arnoldichthys spilopterus. The sequence continues at coordinate 141,711 of JBBPDA010000112.1, read as the reverse complement.
AAGACTTCAGGTGGTTGCTAGATGTTTGCTATGAACAGCCAGGCACACGTCAGCTCCACAATCTCATTGACCATGTCAGCCATCCGCACCGTCAATGACTGTTCATTGCCAGACTGTCTGGGATTGGTTGGAGGCAAACTAGGTCAAAACATGGACAAGTTTAAGGAAACATCTATCATCTATGTTGCTGTTTACAGTAGCATGAAGACGTTCCCTGTTCGCTGGATACAGACATTGACAATGCTTAGTGCTGCCACCTGCAGTACTTGAGTGAAGACACGTGACGACTAGATGACCAACGCAATTTAGTTGAATCATCATTTTGCTCATCTCTGCATGAAGTATACTGAAGCCTTAAATCAGTTGTGTGAAATGATGGTGCCAAGCCTGATTATTCGTGTTATGATCGGCTGCTTCCTGAAACTGATATCACAAAGTTTTTACATTTGCAGGTGCTGCGGCAGAGCTTCAGCCAAATTTGCAGTGTGGGTTTCAAGCAACTAAAGTTGCTTTAAAATTCCATCAGTTGGAGCCAGGTTTAACAGTAGGCTGTAGTTGCCATGCTAACGAAATGGTCAAATATTATTCTCTGAACTTTTTAACGACCTGGTACATTAATACAAAGGAGCGGTATCAAGGTGTATCAGGCATATTACAGTGCAAAGACATGACAAACCATTTTTTTTGTAATGGCACAATTACCTACATTTAATTTAATCCATGTGCATGTACTGATTGGTTCTGGCATGCTTTGTAATAAATTCTTTATTTTTCACAAACGGACGGACAGATCAGCACGTTCTGTTGCCACTGAGCGACGAGGTAGAGATAATTCGACTAAATGAAAGGAGAGGTGTTCAAGAGGCCATGTGGGACCTAGGAAGGTTAAGAATGAACATCAAAGAGACATTTCTTAGTCCCAGATGAATTCAGGACCTGCTCTCCAGACCAGCGAGAAAGGCAGCAGTGTTCTCTTTGATTTGCCTGATGGTTTCAGGCTGGCTTCGGCATAGCCAGTGCTTGTGCTGGTCCCTGTTTCCACTTCCTGCGGAGGCAGTTTGGTTAATGGGGAAAATAGTCCGGAGTTGGCACAGAAACTGCAGAAAACGAACAGCAGAGAACAACAGTACGTGTGAATTTGGGCCGTCTGCCTGGTGGGGGCACCGATATGTGCAAACAGTAGATTCTTGACTGACCCCCTGCTTCCTTTGCTTATGAGGGACTTGGTAATGAACTAGACACTGACCCTCACGTGGTGGTGGCATGAAGGTGTGTGTGAAGTTGGCACAAGTGTAGCAGGGCCACCACCCACCACCCAGAAGATGAACTAGAGGATAGCTCTGGTTTTCAAGGACCTCCTCAAATCGTAGATCAAAGTTCCCCAAATCTGCTCCTGGAGGGTCAGTTGCCAGCACAGCACTAACCCTACCCCTGGTCTAAACTAAACAGCTGAGCTGAACCAGGTGTGAACAGGGCAATCACCAAACTTTAAGAGGTCCCCCAGGAACTGAGAACAATTATAGTTCTATATATATATAATAATATATATACTTTGAGGTTTTGAGGAACTATTTTAGTTCCAGATGAAAGTGTTCAGTGATTGGTCCAGATTAAAATGTGCATCGATTGATCCAGATGAAAATGTGCCGTGATTGGTCCACAAGAAAGTGTGCGGCGAATGGTCCAGATGAAAGTGTACGGCAAATTGTCCAGATGAAAGTGTGCGGCGATTGGTCTGGTGATTGGTCCAGATAAAATTGTGCGGCGATTGGTCCAGATGAAATTGTTCTGTGATTGGTCCAGATGAAAGCATGAAAGTGTGCTGTGATTGGTCCAAATGAAAGCGTGAAAGTGTGCGGTGAAAGGTCCAGATTAAAGTGTGCGGTGATTGGTCCAGATTAAAGTGTACGGTGATTGGTCCAGATGAAAGTGTGCGGTGATTGGTCCAGATGAAATTGTGCTGTGATTTTTCCAGATGAAAGCATGAAAGTGTGCTGTGATTGGTCCAAATGAAAGCGTGAAAGTGTGCGGTGAAAGGTCCAGATTAAAGTGTGCGGTGATTGGTCCAGATTAAAGTGTACGGTGATTGGTCCAGATGAAAGTGTGTGGTGATTGGTCCAGATGAAAGTGTGCGGTGATTGGTCCAGATGAAAGTGTACAGTGATTGGTCCAGATGAAAGTGTGCTGTGATTGGTGCAGCTGCCATGTTTAAACTGTGTAAAATGTTCCCCACGTAAACAACAGCCTTAAAAAAAACTGTATAAAAACACGGACAGATGGATGGGCTCCATCTTCTCCTACGCAGTCATACCAGCCATCGGCAGGCTTACATCACTTCAGCGCCACCTGATGGGTTGTAGCAAAACTAGGGATCATCTGCTGGTCCTTGTAGGAACAGTTTGACCAGGTCAGTAGTACAATGGCTGCATGTATTTAACCATACGTTCATTCTTCTTGGCCCTTCCTCCGTGGCTGAGGGCTTGCTAGCTTTTCTGCATTGTTGCAGATTTTTTAATGTATGGGTTCATACACGGCAGAACATATGCAGTAGAACACTGTAGGACATAACTCATGGCTGGGTCGTGTTCCAATGCCAAACCATGTTAAATAGGCCCTGCGTGGCTCTGGTGCTGCTACTCCTCAGTTCTCCGGCAGCAGTATAGATCATGTTGTTCTTATGAGCGCAGGACAACACAGGAGTCCATGGTTTAGGGCTTCATGAGGAAGAGCATGATTATCTCTACATCCTGCACATCCTCCTTCCTGTGAATTGTCTGTGATCCTATATGTGTGTGTATGTGTAGCTACAATAATCTCTGGGATATAACAGTAATAATGCCGATATCCTGAGCACGCCTCGTAATCTCAGCCACAAATGCAGGATGTCCGCTTTCCCATCGAGTCCCATGAAGTCATCCTGGTGATGGATCCACATCTCCGCTGTTCCTCAGAGCAGTGGCATGTCTCAAGGTCCTTCTTCTTAAAACATATGCTGTAATAATTTTACGTATTACCGTGTGTGTTTTCCTGCTGCTGTTCCTCAAGGAAGTCATGCAGCTGTTCCTCAACTACCAAGTGCATTGATGCAGCTGTTCTTTGGCACAACGGCTGTTTCTCGGTTCACTCATGTGACCACTTCCCATTGCAGTAAAGCAGCTGTTCCTCTGTGCAGCTATACAACGCTTCCTCAATAATTCAACGCAACTGTTCTTCGGTGCAGTGGTGTGGCTGTTCCTTCAAGCTACAGCCCAGCTGTTCCTCCGTGCAACTAAGCGACTGTTCCTCAACGCAGCCTTTCCTCCATTCCAGTTGTGCAATAATTCCTCGGTGCAGTAATGCAGCTTTTCCTTCTTGCAAGCTTGCAGCTGTTCCTCCATATGCAGCTCTTTCTCAGCACAACGCCATTCAGCTGTTCCTGCAACCACCACACGGCTGCTGCAACAACTGAGCTTTTCCTCCGTGCAGCTAAGCGACTGTTACTACGTGAAGCAATGGAGCTCGGTGCCACAATGCGGCTTTTCCTTGGTGCTTCCCTTGTGGATCAGCAGGTCAGCAATGCATCAGAACAGTGGCTCTTCGATGCAGCAGCACAGCTGTTCACCAAACAAAGCTTCTCCTGTGGGCAGCTGCAGTGATGCGAGTGTTCCCCAGTGGATTGTGGAAGTGGGACTTTTCCTTTTGTCCAATTTTTGCTGAATTGTACACTGAAGATCAGTAAAAAAATCTCATTTTTTTCTGCTCTGAGGCTCTTTCAGTCGGTGCCACTCTGACAATGTCGCTTTTTTATTCATTTATGCAGACGAGCAAAGTGGTGCTGAAACTGTCAGGACAGATCTAAATAAGCTCCTTAAATAAGTGTGTCAGGAAAAGCATTGAGCGCGAATGTGGTCCCAGGGGAGAGAGAAGAAGAGATCGAGAGAGAGAGAGAGAGAGAGAGAGAGAGAGAGAGAGAGAGAATGAGAGAGAGAGAGAGAGAGAGAGAGAGAACGAGAGAGAGAGAGGGAGAGAAAGAGAGATAAAGAGATAGAGAGAGAGAGAGAGAGAGATAAACACATACAATACAAATAGGGTTTTAGTGACAAATCATTTAATTCCTCTACGCTGATTTATAGCAACGTTCCCGCTTCCCGTCCAATGCGTCCTGGAGAAGAAAGCGGGGAGATGCCTGATGGGTCACAGAGAAGCTGCTGACAGCCTCTTATGACACAGATGTTTGTAGAGCTCCGAAGTTTGCCAGGAGACCACCCAGGCCTGCGAGTGTGGCATCCACCCTTCTCCTCACCAACACATGCGCGAACACACTTGCGCATTTCATAACACTCTTCATTTGGTGTCAGACTCGCAGGTCAAGCCAGAGACACGTCTTCCCAATGACTCGCTTAGCGCGGCAGCTGCTCAGAGGACCATCCACCAGCCAGACTTCATGGCCTTCTCCATAGAGGGGATGGAGGGTGGAGGGGCTCACTGACTACAGCCTCATTGGTTCCCATACGTTTAAGACTCTTTGGGAGACTCTGATGCTGGAGGGGCTCTCCAAGTTCTCAATGCTTCTATTTTATCTTCTTCGGGTGGTCATCCAACTAGTTTTCTGACCGTACCAACCAGTGCAGCTCAGAGGAGGTTCTCCTAAGTCCAGGCTCCTCTTAGTAAGTCTTCCTCATGCTGTAAGGGAAGTCTTGGTTTCTCTCAGTGGTTTCTCTTATGCTCTTTGGGAAGATCTCCTCTTGAGTCTTGGTTCCTCTCAGTGATTTCTCCTCATGCTCTTTGGCAGGTTCTCCTTTTGAGTCTTGGTTCCTCTCAGTGGTTTCTCCTCATGCTCTTTGGGAAGTTTTCCTTTTGAGTCTTGGTTTCTCTCGTGGATTCTCGTCATGCTCTTTGGGAGGCCCTGCTTTTGAGTCTTTGTTCCTTTCAGTGGTTTCTCCTCATGCTTTTTGGCAGGTTCTACTTTTGAGTCTTGGTTCCTCTCAATGGTTTCTCCTCATGCTCTTTGGCAGGTTCTCCTTTTGAGTCTTGGTTCCTCTCAGTGGTTTCTCCTCATGCTCTTTGGCAGGTTCTCCTTTTGAGTCTTGGTTCCTCTCAGTGGTTTCTCCTCATGCTTTTTGGCAGGTTCTCCTTTTGAGTCTTGGTTCCTCTCAATGGTTTCTCCTCATGCTCTTTGGCAGGTTCTCCTTTTGGGTCTTCGTTTCTCTCAGTGGTTTCTCCTCATGCTCTTTGGCAGGTTCTTCTTTTGAGTCTTGGTTCCTCTTAGTGGTTTCTCCTCATGCTTTTTTGGGAGGTCCTGTTTTTGAGTCTTTGTTCCTTTCAGTGGTTTCTCCTCATGCTTCTTGGCAGGTTCTCCTTTTGAGTCTTGGTTCCTCTCAATGGTTTCTTCTCATGCTCTTTGGGAGGTCCTGTTTTTGAGTCTTTGTTCCTCTCAGTGGTTTCTCCTCATGCTCTTTGGGAGGTCCTGCTTTTGAATCTTGGTTCCTCTCAGTGGTTTCTCTTTAGGCCCTTAGGAAGGTCCTGCTTTTGAGTCTTGATCCTCTTTCTCATGCTCAGCAGCAAGCTCTAGGCCAGGACTCTTTACTGAAGGAGTCACTGTAAAAATGTAGCAAGCACTCACATATATGTTCATATGTCTGATACAAACTTCACACACAACCTGGAAGGTCACACATTTAAAGACGCCAGAGTTTAATTTAAAATGGACAAAAAATGTCAGAGTGAAATGTTGCTAGCTTAGTGTTAACATACTACTTAAATCCTATATGGACTTCAACAGATAATAGCATGGTAGGGTATTTTTCCTTCAGTCTTAGACCATGTTTTGATATTTATGGTCCAGAGAGGAGGCTCATCTGTTATAGTCATGGTTCTCTCTTCTTAGCATGGTCTAGATGGAAGCTGAACAGTTCAGCCTTGAGACAATGTGCAGCTGAACTCTGGAGCTGCACAAGGAGATCAGAACTGTGGTGGGTTTGGATGTGCTGTGCACACACGGCTTGCCTGCCTCTCCACAAGCCCCTAAAAACAATGACATCAGAGGTCGTAAAAACATGACCGTCCAACGTAAGCAGTGGAACTGTAAAGCGTACTCCCGAAAGTGCCGTAGCAGCAGACACCGCACTTAAACTCCACAACAAAGAAAAAAAAGCTCATTGTGGAAGTGAAAGCACTTCATGTTTGAGCTGTGGTGAATGGTAAGGAGGCCAGAAGATGGGGACATTCATCAGAGTCACCATAAGTTCACTGAATCCATCAGTGGCACCTGGGCCAGGATTTGAACCTGTGACCCTCTGATCACATGGGCAAGTCCCTAAGCACCAGGCCTCCACTGCCCACACTTTGCTGAGCTGACGTTTGTCTGTGTGTGTGTTTTGAATAAGTGCAGAAGTTCTCCTGATGTTCCTACCACATAGTGATGAGGATCTTCACTTCTGCTTATGTTCATGCCTCATATAGCTAGTACCCCATCACCCAGGGCTTTGATGGTGAGGGTGGTTTCTGTTGATCTGGTGGCTGATGTGTTTGTTTGTTGATCAGAGATGGATGGATGGAAGAATGGTGTATGTGTGTGTGTGTGTGTGTGTGTGTAGAGTTTTTAGCCACTTTCCGACAAGAGGAACTTTTTCATGGTCCTCAGAACCGTCTTAGAAAGTTCCCCCTTTTGAGCTGAGAACCATTATAGTTGTTAGAACTTTGATGTTTTGAGGAACTATTTTAGCTCCGACTGCAGGGGCGGGACTTTCTCTATCTAGAAGAACCATGAAAGATGAATGTGTACAGTGATTGGTCCAGATGAAAGTGTACGGTGATTGGTTCAGATGAAAGTGTATGGTGATTGGGCCAGATGCCTGTTTAATCTCCATTCATGGCTCCTCCATCTTCTTCTATGCGGTCGCTATACCAGCCATCGGCCGACTTACGTCACTTCAGCTCCACCTACTGGAGGAAAAACTCCCCTGATGGTGTGTGGTTTTCAGGGGAGAAACACAATGGGTAGATCCTCTCAATCAGTCTCTAGGTGAGGGATAAGACCGGGTGGGCAAACTTGAACACACTGTCAAATTTATAAAATTGTTGTTTGATGGACTAAAATGCCCCAATTTAAATTAAACATCCCTAGACATCTAAACATTTTGAGTTAAGATGACGTTAACAAACTGTTCACTTCTTATTACCAGCCTCGTTTAACTCAAAAGTGTCATTCTGCCACAATCACATGCTGTTTAAAGTTGAATCATTGCATTTTTCACAGTGTTTGTTCACTTAGTTAAACAAAAGAGGGCGCAGGGTCAGAATACGTGGTGCCTCAGTTTAACAATGCGTTCGTTCTGCAGTGTTTGCTATAGTAACTCAGTCTGAGACCAAATCCTTAAAGAATCCTTCAGTCGCGAGTTGGAAGAGAGGGCCTCAAGAGCTTTGCACACATTAACGTGACGTTGCTCCTTGGCGGCTCGATTTACTGCCTTCTCCAACCATAAACAACCTACAGCAAAGAAGATGACAGAAGAAAACTGGTGCATTTCTGCATTTACCACATGAGAACTGCACTGACCAACAAACACAAATTCATCAATCCAAGTGGCAAACCCTGAGCTGTGATGTGTCACCAGCCAGAACATTCCCTCATACCGGCTGAACACGGGAGGCCGAGCTGGCAAACCGGCTGTAAACACTGCGACGACTCTTCAGTTTGTGTTTCCTAATGTTTGTAAATGGTTTTAGCGTTGGGCCTGTTACAGTGACAGCAACACAACACTGCTTTTCATCCCGCAGCGCCATTGGTCCGTTCCAGCATGTGAGTGTATAATGTCATAATGTCTTAACGTGTGAAGGTCTGCACTGCGGTGCTCAAAGGAGTTCGAATTCTCGGTAACACTTTAGGGCAGCGTTTCCAAGGCTACATGACATGCACATTTTATGGCTGAGGCTCCCTCCAGTGGCCGGGAACGGTCAGCATCTCCGGAGTACTAATTTGTCCGGCCACGCCCTTCCCAGAAACTACTCATTTGGGGTAATCAGGACAGGCCTTTATAAGGGACCGAGACTCGCAACACGTTGCGAGGTCTCGTAAGTAATTGCGGTTCTGAGCGTTCATTGTGCATATTTGGATTTACTGGGTTTTGACTTTGGATTGTTTTTGCTTCGACTATTCTCTGCCTTGTCCTTCTCTGATCCTGTTTGCCTATGAATTGACCTGAGCCCGTATTTTGGATTTCGTCTCTGTCTTGTCCTTATCATACCTGCTTGCCGTGTCTCCTTGACCCTCAGCCTGAACCTGACCAAGCTTTTGCCTGCCCTCTGACATACCGGTCTGCTGTGTATTTCTGGACTGTTTTGAAAGATTTGCATTTTTCTAATTAAACCTTTTTTCAATCAATTTGCACTTGTGTCCGAATATTCCTACGGAATATGTGCAGATCATTACAATGACAATGACCTACATAGACACTGATAAAGGTTTATTCCAACAAGCCTATTCTCAAGCATCAGTTTCACCCCAGAAAGTGTAATGCTGGGTAACGCGTGTTGGAATAAACCTTTATAAATGTCTATGTAGGTTAATGTCAGTTGTCATTAAATGCTTATGTACATGTCATGTAGCCTTAGAAAAGTTGCCCTGCAATACCCTACACCCTATATGCATAAATATGATCTAAAGCATGATTGTACTCCTTAAAATGTTCAAGATTCAAGCAGTTGGTCACATACACAGTTATATGTGTAGCCCTGAACACTTATACGACTGAGTAATGATTTAAACTAACTGCAGAATAAAAAATACGATAAATCCATGTAAACACAATCTGTCCGTTTCCTAATTCGCTTCTTCCATTTCGGATCGCGGGGAAGCTGGAGCCAATCCCAGTTGACTATGGGCCTAAGGCAGGGTCACCCAGGACAGGAGACTCATCCCATCCCAGGGCCACACAGAGACAGACAACCACACACACCTAAATCAACCTTTGGATTGTGGGGGGAATCTGGAGAACCTGGAGGAAACACACAGCAAGACGGGGAGAGCTGGCAAACTCCACACAAATGTAATCAAACCGATTGAACCCAGAACCCAGGACCTTCTGGCTGTGAGGCGACAGCACTAACCACTGCACTGCAATTTACACAGTGTTTTTGTTTTTTGGACCTATTTTATGTGGTAGTTTACCGTTTAAGGTCATTCAATGTACTCAAACTGAAAGTGACTAGTTGTCATTGTGAACACACTCAGGCACCACAACGAAACGTGACCTCTGCATTTAACCCATCACACATACACACATGGCGCAGCGGGCAGCTATCAACAGCGCCCGGGGAGCAGTGTAGCGGGACGGTACCTTACTCCAAGGGAACCTCAGTGGTGCCCGGGCCGGGACTCGAACCTGCAACCTTCAGCTCTCAAGGGCAATGTCCTCACCACAACCCTACTTTAATTACCAGTAAAAAGTGTTCTGTGTCTTAAAACTTCACCAGTAGTGTGTTTGTATACAGTATGTGATCCTTCTAACTGGGTGTACCTGGATGTGTGGGTCGGTTGGTTGGACTGGCATTTGAATTGGCAACGTGTGAATAAGTTTTGGCACCTGTGCTGCACCACAGACCTCGGCACAACGCCGCACATGAGATCCTAACCGGTAATTTGAGGCCGGAATGCAGCTCGCCCTTCCTTTGCCGCGCTCGCTCCTTTGTCGTGTGTTGATACGTCCCAGAGGTAAATATTACACAATATTCCATAATGAGCCGGATTCCCACATGAAGCCCGAGCCCGTCCTGTTTGAGAGAGCGAGCCCCGGCTGTGGCTGCTGCTGGTGTTCGTTTGCTCGTCACTGCGCCGCTTCTCTGGCCGTGTTTAAACGGCGAGTTGCATCCGAGTGTGTCCGTGTGTTTCTGCTCCGACGGGCACCAGTACACCAAACCGAGCCGGCTGTAAATACTGCCCGATTGCAGATGCATGCGCCACACACACTCTCACGGCAGTGCAGCCACCCGCTGCCCAGCGGCTGGGTGAGTCAGGGCAGGAAGGTTTAGATGAGGCCTACAGTGTGGGGTATGGAGACACAGTGAGACAGATGTTCAGAGTCAGAGCTGCTCACAGTGGTGGTGAATGGAACCAGACGTCCGGTTCCTCTAAAAGCTCCTCACAGACATGAGCTGGTGGTGAAGACGCTGCTGACGCCTGAGACATTGTTCCACCAGAGTCTGGAGATGATTTTGGGCCTAAAACTAAACCCGTTCATGGTGGAGGGACACGTGCAGGGCGTTAGTAATAGTCACCCAGAGTGGTTTAGTTCAGATTCACTATTTTACATCATCATCATCACCACAGAAACACTCGGAGACACGCTGAGCTTCACTGGGGGTTTGGAGAAGTGACGTCTGGTTCCATTCACCACCACTGTACAGTCACACCATCCTCATTCTGCAAAAAAAAACAATCAAGAGCTGCCAATCAAGCCATCATTTTCTGTTTGACTCCCAGTTTCTACTCATTTCTGTTCAAAAAGCCACTGAACGGACCATGAGCTCCTGTATTCGAGACTCCACAAGCTGTCAAAGTAAGCTTTGAGCGCAGTTTTATTTCATTACGCTCAGCTCGATGTACTTTAAGTGTTTTTTCCACCATTTAGGCTCCTTCTGTCCTCAGCCTAGTAATAGCTCTTAGCACTCGTCTGCTCTCTTTCCTAATAAGCACCTGGGGAGTCCTCCGCCGCGGCCGGCATGTTCCCCTCCGCTGGGGCGGCGCGAGAAAGCCGCGCAGAAATACGGCCGTTGGCTCGCTCGCTTCCTCCGCGCTAGTCTCCGCTGGCGAATGAATCGACACGCTTGCAGAAAAGCCATTGCACTGAGTGCTTACACGGATTTACTGCCCGGGGTCGACGCGTTGCCGCGCTTAATGATATATGGGCAGGAAATCGTCAGTGCTATGTGCGGTCAGGCAGCCTCGCTGGTCCGCGCTAAATAACCAGAGAAACGTACTAATTACACTTTCTTCACATTCAGGCGAAGTGGCTTGAAGCTTAGCGTCCGTGCAGCCTTGAACTTGCTGAAGTCTGCGGAATCTGTTGGTGGGAACGGCTCCGTGGCTTCAGTTATTTTAGAACGCGAACTGTAGACGTGTGCACTGTGTGTTCCCTCCAGATCCCGTGTATAGAGTCTGGGGTCCTTGGAGACGTCTTTTCACATCAGTCGCCTGCTCTCCAGCTGAAAGTGAAAGCGACTGTTTGTCGTTGTGAACCCACTCAACGAAATGTGACCTCTGCATTTAACCCATCACACGTGCACACGTGGAGCAGTGGGCAGCTACCAACAACCGGGGAGCAGTGTAGTGGGACCGTACCATACTCAACCTCATTGGCACCCGGGCTGCGACATTCAGTTCACAAGGGCGATGTCCTCACCACTAGGCCTCCACTGCCTGTCCCCCACTATCAGAAATGATACAGTCTGGATTCCCACATTTGGGGAATTCAGCAAAACCGAAGGGCAGTGGCCGAGCCTCAGCTTGGGCAAACCACCTTCTTGATCGTGGTATTTAAGTATTTGCTGGGGCGGCCAGTCCTGGACAAACTGGTAGTCTACACCACTTGTAGATGATTTACTACGGTGGAACAATTCAATTTTTTCAATTTCAGGATCTTCCAAATACACAGGCCCCAAAAACCTGTTTTTCTGAAGATCTTTGCGAGTTTGGTTCTTAGTACGATGACACCAAAGAGAAAAGCTGGTTCTAGATGTCAGGTGTAAATAAGACAAGTACCACCTTCAAGAGCTGCTAACCAAAGGTACCTAGTCTAGAACACCTGGTTCTAGTTCAATGCTGTGATTAATGTAGGGGTGACATTTTTTAAATTTAATAATTGATTGTTTTAAGGAGGAACCAGAACATCAGGAATCCTCATAAGAAAGGAAATACTCCAAACACGAGAGAAAATAAATCACTATTGATTAACACAAATTAACCTGTAACACTAATTAAAGAGAATTTACTCTCAAGGCCATATA
>JBBPDA010000112.1:52935-63706 GCA_037974385.1 Arnoldichthys spilopterus | reverse complement strand
CCTCACCAGCGACGGGAGGCTGGGGGGACTGATCTCGACGGTGCACGCCCTGCTGGGCAAGGAGCAATCCCTCCAGGTGGAGGAAATACCTGGGGGGGGCGAGGGACTCCGGACCCGAGAAGGAGAGCAGACCGGAGTTGGGCTTCTGCTCCAAGGGGCACTCGATGCGGGGGCTACCCCGGATGAGCACAGCGAAGGGGGAGAAGGCTAATCCCCCATCTGAGGCCGTTGGCAGGTCCTCCGCCGCGCCCAGGCACAGAGAACGCGTGAGGGGGGCGTGGCGAGGCGTTGCGGTGCAGGCGTCAGTTAATTGCAGAGAATCGCAGGTTCGGCACAGGGAACGTCGCGGAAGCCGGGCTGCTTCCATGGGACGTTGTTTGCGCGGCCCAGGCCACGGGTTCCACAGCCCAGGCCATCACCGTGGACACAGACTGTAAAGGCACTAATGTGGACTTTGTGTCTACCCCCAGCACTATTTCACCGGGTGTGGTACAATGTGTTGGGTAGGTGTTTGTTTTAGTTAAGTTCATTGTGGTGTCTGTGTAGGTCTTGTGTCCAAGGTTTGCTGCCAATCACCTCCGGATCATTACACACACTGATTTTTATTATCTGTCCCATATCAAGGCAGTGTAATAGAGCCAGATTACTCACTATTTTATGTTCAAAGAGCAATCTTCTTAACATGGGTATGTATGGGAAATATAAAAATTACTGTAAAAATCTCGAGTTTTGTGCACAGATCTTCAAAGGGAAAGTTCAAAATACAAATATATTGAGATGATGAAAGCTTTGAACTGTCTGTCCCTAATTCCTGATCCTGGATCAGAGTGCTGCTTTATAATGCTAATTTGGATTGCTGTGTTCAAATCAGCACTGCTGATCTGATATCTCTTTTGTGAGAACATGTTCTGGATTGTGCTTGGCTCCAAGCTGGCACACCCACCACAGTTCTGGCATTGGCATGGCACCGCAGGTCTCCAGTGAATACTGGCTGAACTGTCGCAGGCTATTTTTGTGCATGGCTCAGCCACGTGCTGGTGTTTTCGCTTTGTAAACAATTTCAATGTGTGTTCTCTCTTTTTTTTTTTGATTTTACAATATTTGTCCCTCACAAACTGCTTGTCAGTCATTTTTGCCAGCTGTGGGGAAGCAGACTGTATTGTTTTTGGGTTTGTATAGCTGCCTTGTTTTGCCTTTCATAATAAATAATTGTTCTTTTTTCTCTTGAATAAGAGATAAGATAAATGTGGCTGAGCAGACTTGATTTGATTGACTTAGTATTTTGACTTAAAATTAATATAGACATTTTATTTTAATCGTTTAAATTCATCTATTTGTCTTTGAAGTAAAAATAAGTCTTGAAGAGCATAATGTATTTAATAAATGTGATCTATTAGTGCCACTCAATTTCATACGAACAGGAACATTCCACTACAGTCTGGCCAGCTGACAGTTACAACTAGGCCACAATTCTTCATCATCTTACTTAGAGTAACACAAGCATTCCCCTTCCAGACATCTAATCCTAAAATAACATTTACAGGAATGGCTGCCAAAATAGCCACTCTATATCTGAGACTACTATCTGAGAGTGATTACCAAATAACGCTTACACAGGTTCTTTATTCTGTTTAGGGTAATTGGCCCTTCACTCGCTGCCAGGAAAGAATTATACATTTTGCAAGTGGAGGTGCAAAAAAACCCCAAAAGGTCCAGCTAAGAAAAAAACTGTTGCCCTTGGTTGTTATCTGTTGCAGGACGTCTTTCACTATCAAAGTCTATCACTTTTGGTGGATCTCACACAGAGCAATGTAAGGATAAAAATGAAACAATAAAGAGAAAAAGAATGCGAAAAAATGTATTTCTTTCTCAGCTTGCAAAACTGAGGTTGATCTTAGTATATGATAATGTATACTTATGCAATTTTGTCTGTTATCTAAGTCCTATTTGATAAACAGTTTAGGAGTCCATGCAGAGGGTCAAAAAGCTCACAAGAGTTGGAACGTTCTTTACATTTTTGGAAACATCCAGATGATGTTTTTCATTTTAATAGGAGACTGAATGTCACATGCAAATTTCTTCAGTGGTCAAACAGGTCCTGAGGAAAGCAGGAATAGCACATTAGGGTCAAATGCATACATAAAGCTATAAATGGACTGATTTTGTTCTCAGTTTATGTATATATGCTATATACATCTTGCAATAGTGCTTGTTAAAGTGCAGTGACAAACAAAAACAAAAAACTGTAGATTTTGTTTAGAACAAACTAAACAAAAATGAAAGACTGTAGATTTGTCTGGTCCACTGTAAGATGTCTTCTACAATGTATTTCAGAGACAACATGGGAACGGCCATGTAAACCAGCCGCTGCCCCAAAGACTGCCCAGACATCCAAGAACTCAGGTAACTCCATGTTTGGAAAACTACATTGGTCCCATGGTTCTTCAATCTTTCTGTTTTCCCCACACTGATTCCACACATACGTCTGGGCTTAGGGTGTCATGCCTCATTGCTCTAGAGGTCATCAGCCCTGGCTGTCCCGTTGATGACCTCTCCTTGTCCCTGAAAATCACATCAGTAGATAACCTATATATCTTTCCCAAGGGAGGCATACAGTAGGGTCCAGTGATTTTTTTGTGGCTTGTATCTTCACCGTCAGTTTCTTTCAGGTTTTTGTGTCACTATGGGTTTTGTATGATGTTGTTTTGGACAATTACATTAAGTGTTAAAAAGCTACAGGTTTTGCTTATTGCCTTATATATTATTTAACTTTGAAGCCATTCATCTAGTAGGTCTGGGTTTCCCAAAAACAGAAGATGATTCTTAAATGGTAGCACGAACATTCTCTCTACTCGTTAAGATTATATAACCAATAAGATGATTTTGTGAAACAGTCATTTTTAAAGAGATGGTTTAGCCAGAAATAAACTTAATATACACAAACGTCCCCCTTAGCCTGAATATATGTATAAATAAATATTTATTTGTGCTGGAGCTAATTGGCTAGGGTATCTAACAAGTGATTAAAGCTCATAGTCGCCAATTATCCTTTCAAATTGCATGTCTAAATCATTAGACATGATCCTCTAACCTTGTTGAATTGCTATGTAATCTCTAAAAGACTTATTTAATGGGCAAAAGTACAAAAAACTTTTAATGTTTTGGCTGACCAACTTAGTATTTATAATTATAAACAAGTTTCAATTTGATGCCTGCAAAACATTTAAAAGTGTAAAGTTTAGGAATATTCGAGTTATACCAGTTTGAAACATTCTACAATAAGCAGGCGAACTGGTAACAGGCAAAGGGATCATGATGGGGGTATAAAAGGAGAATCCAACAAAGGCTCAGTCTTTGCAAGCAAAGATGGGTCATGGCTAACCACTTTGGGCCAAATTTCATGCGAAACTTGTTCGACACTTCACAAAGAACAATCTTTATTGTCAGATTGCAAAGAATTAAGGCCTTTTACCATCTACAATAAATAATAATGTAAAAAGAACAAGGCCAGAAACCACTGAATGTGTTGAACTGTTGAATGTGCATGATCAAAGGCATTGTCATACTACTTTAAAAAATATATTCACATGGGTTGGGTGTTGTGGAGGTACTTTGGAAAACCATTGTCATTTATGCAGTCCACTGCTGCATTATGCTGTGTAACTTGAACTTTGTTATTCAGAGAGAAACATTCATTTTGGTCACCTGTGTATGTGTCAGGACATAAAACCAACACACCTTGCTGACTGAGGGAGCCATACTGCCTAATAAATCAAAGGGGTGCAACCGAAATAATCAGCAGAGCTCTGTATTTTCTGTTACTGGGGTAAATCACCAGCATTTCATGAGACCACAGCAAAGGTAAAAAAGTCTCAATGCTAAATTTTTGTGTATACTTTTTGACCATTTCTTTAACGGGATACTGCTGTATCAAAAAACACATAAGCACCCACGATGACTTATGATTACTTGATTAGTCTACTTGGTTGTGTACTATGGCTTAGACATGCAGTTTTCACAAGTACTGGTGACTCTAAGTTCCATATTATGTGCATTAGCATAAAGTAGAGCACCAAACTTCAGACACAAACCTTTCATGACTGACTGAATAAATGAAGGTAAGGAGAAAACTCTCTAAATATATACCACCTCTTTAAGATACTGAAGGCCACAACAGCAGTAGTCGCCATACTTGAAACATCCACCCTCATGTGCACTCACTAGAGCTTGTGTTATATGATTACTTCTCCGTTTGTTCCAGTGTCTTCCCATCTCATTGCAATTCCTCAGCAGGGTTTGTTATCTGAGGCTAGTTAAACGCTTTCTCTGTGCAGCCTAAGGGCTCACTGCCAATGGCTTACATGTCCTGTCTTCACACGCACTGGACTAACATTGTGGCGAGAGGATAGAACGTTAATCAGAGACTTAGAGATAGAAGTGGGAGGAGGGAGGATGGCTCTGGAAGCTGGTGAAGGAGAGGAGAGCATATATAAACTTGTTTGGAATCACTTTTCAAATTAATTGTGTCCATTTTCTTCATTAATAACTTAACATTAGTAACTAATGCATATAAATGTATTCAGAATATGTCTTGGAAACATCAAGAAGCTATCCATCAATTCATTCATCCATCCTCTAAACCGCTTTTTCCAGTTTGGGGAAGCTGGAGCCAGTCCCAGCTGACTGCGGACCCAAAGCAGGGTGCACCCAGGATTGGAGGCCACTGCACCACCCTGCTGCCCCAATGAGTTATTTAATGTTAAATTATATACCTTTATTACCTATTTATAGCCATTGAACTATAGCGACATGGCCAGTGGTGGCCTATGGCTTAGGACCTTGCCCTTGTGAACAGAAGGTTGCAGGTTCAAGTCATGTCTACTCCTACTGAGAGTAATTTTGACTAGAAGATGTTAATGGGCAGTTGGTTTTTTTTGTTTTTGTGTATTTTTGCCTTATAGTACAGGAAAGTACTGTCTATGGTAATGGTGCTACAGATGCAGAAGGTAGGGATTAGGTTGAAAATGCTAAAATACTCAATTTTATTAAAACTACTCTTTTTTAAAACGAGTTTCAAGTTCCAATGCAGTAAATAGGGATTGATGATAGGATGCTGACCATGGCTGAATAGTAATGTGTGGCTGCAGTCAAAGCTAAATGAATGAAAATGTCAGCTCTTTCGCATTCACTAAATGTTGCCTCAACGTAACCCAAAATTACTATTTCTGGAATAAAGTGAAGACTTTTGTGGAGAACATGTGCTCAATGACAAAGTACCCAGCATCTACTCTGTACCCAGCCTTCAGTTCTGAGGTTTTGGGCATGATCTCATAATGTAGTCACATCAGAATGTCTCAGCATACAAATTTTAAAGTTTGAATTGAGGATTGTATTACGCATCATGCATTGAAGACAAATGCAAAGAGTTCCATGGGAACTTAAATTCCCATGGAATTAAATTTGCACCTATTATTTCCCATAATATTTCTGTGTTATAGAGCATTTGGAAGTATCTAAAGAATTTATAAAGGTGGTAAGCAGTTTTTGGTTCTTCAAATGAAGCCAATATAGATTTTTAGTAAAGAAATTCTATTCTCTAGCATAACTTTTTTCTCATTGTTATTCAGCTTTTTCAATCAGTTCAACATATAAAACAATTACATTATGATGCCATAACATCAGTTACGTCAGTTTTCAAATAATTTATAGTAAGTTATAAAAATGTATGAAATGTTATACTTATGAACAGAACAAGATGATTCTGCAATGATTGAGAAAGCTGTATAACACAGAGAAAAAGTTGCTAACTGAACCTTCACATTTGAAATGTGGTGATCAAATCATAAAATTACTGTAAATAGATTATAATAGTATATTATGTACTATTATATTAGTTGTTGTTGAAAACAATGATTTAAAATTTTTGAAAAAAGACTGTATATGGATGGTAATGTGCTGATGCCAAGCTCCTTTATGGACAGGCCTAAGGAGGTGACAAGAATGGTTCCTGGCTTTCAGACAGAGCAATATTTGAGTTGCAGGCTCAAATGCTAGGGATTGACCACTCAATACTTGCAAAATACTATACTATCAATACTATCTATCTATCTGTCTGTCTCTCTGTCTGTCTGTCTGTCTGTTTGTATCAATCAACAAACTTTACAAACTTTCCCACAATTCCTGAGGAAAATTAGCAATCATGTTTGTATAGTTTATCTCAGAAGTCACAGTTTGTCACAGGAGCTAATACATTTGCTCCCAATGTGCATCCATGACCCTGTCACTGGTTCACCAGTCGTCCTTCCTTGGGCTACTTTTAAACACTGCATAGTGAAAACACTCCACAAGACCTGCTGTTGTGTAGCCATCACAAATCTGACTCTGGTTGAAGTAATTCAGAATCGACACATGAACTTCACAAACTGACTCTTTGCTAGCTGACTAACATGTCCCACCTCTTAAGAGGGGCCATTGAATTAAATCAACTGAAAAAAGGAAAAATCTCTCTCTCTCTCTCTCTCTCTCTCTTTCTCTCTCTCTCTCTCTCTCTCTTTCTCTCTCTCTCTCTCTCTGTCTCTCTCTCTCTCTTCGAGTTTTAAGATGTTTCACACTGCATGTCTGATGAGGGTGTTGCAACGTGAAGCAGTGGGTTGGTGTAATTCTTGTCCTCTCATGTACTTTCAGTGAACGGATGCCAGACTCTTGGAGCTCCTGTCCAGCAGTTGGAAAAGACAGACATGATGCAGCGGAAAGCAAGTGTGTACAGCCAGGTACTGTCCTGCTGAGAGAGGTCACAGAAAGAGCTTTAAGAGGATTGATGTGTAAATCTGTGCACCATGGCTACTTTAAGCCTGTAGAACATAGGTATATCTTAATCTCCCACTGGGTAGACCTATCTCTAATTCTGCATGGTACAGCTATGCCATGCTTCTAGCATTACAAGACATTAAGAAGTGACAGTTGTGTCAAGTCCTGTGTGGTGCAAAAATCAGCATTGGCCCCGATGTGGTACACCATGGCAGGCTTCTGTCTATTCACACTCCTGTGAAGTCATATATATCCTCTTTTTTGCTCACTGCATGGCTCAAATCAAATGTCAGATTATTAAGTTTTGACCCTCCAAGCCTTATCTTGCAGCCTTAGACTTAGCAGCCTTAGACTGCACATTTGGGCTATGGATTGAAATATTTGTCTGAACCCAATGTGACATGACTTTTCAAGACAATCAAGAATGGGTTTGGGCCTGGGTTTGGGTCAGGTTCAAATTTCACATAGGATTTTACATAATCCATTCCCCACCCTTAATGTTTGCTCTGTACTTACCCCTGAGTAGTCAAAGTGGAACTTGATTTCACATAGCAGATGATTAGGCTTTCAAACTGATTTGTTTATTAGTGATCCACTAGTGGCAGTCTATCATTCTATCATTAGGAATGTATTTTTTTAAGTTTTCTGTTTTTTGTCTGAAGTCAAGTAAAGACAAAAAAGTTGTTCTGCAGTTGGGTTTGGACAGAATTTTGTTGGCCTTCAGTCTTCAGTTAGGTTTGGACATCATTTTATTGGGCTTTGGTTGGATTTAGGTAGAATATAGGTGGACTATATTTGGAATAGGCTGCATGATGTGGCCATAATATTAGTATTGCAATTTTACTTACTTACTGCGATTTTGATGTTTTTCAGTATATTTAAAGTTCATATCACACTTTTTAATAAAAAATTGTTTAAGTATTCTTAAAGCTTCACAATGTATATTCACTTCACCAGTCCATGCAGTCCATATATGAAAACAATGCTTTAAAAATATGCTTTAAAAAGCTATGCTTTAGCTATACCCCTTCACATAGAAGTTTTAAGAAGTTCTGAGGTTGGTCAGTGGCTCATTTGTATATTTATCAATACAATATCAGTTTTGCAAACCAATATTGCGAGTTTGATGTACAGATTATACATTGTTATATACGATGGTTTGGATATAATTTTGCCAGGTTTGAGCAGAATTTTATCATGCTTAAGTTGGGTTTGGATACAGTTTTGTTGTGGTGTGGTCAGGTGTGGACAAAAGTTTGTTGGGCTACATTTGGGTTTGGAAATAATTCTGTCTAGCTCTAGATCGGTTTAGAGAAAACTTTGTCATGTTATAGTCAAGCTTGGACAAAATCCAGATGTGTGACTGCTATAATAATTTGGCAACTATAAACATGTGAATGATATGTAAGTTATGCAATTATGAGTGTGAGGAACTGAAATGTGCATCCACATGAAGGTCCCTTGGAGTTCAAAGGGTTAAAATCGTAGTCTGGGCTGTTGACGTTGGAGCCTCTTGCATATGTCTGTTGACGGTAACAGGTAAAGCACTAGCTGAAGTCGGGCCAAGTCAGATCCTTGGCAGGCCACGTGACCTGCCGAGTGGTTGGATGGAGACACAGGCATGCCAGCAAGCAGACAGGCGTGGCCAGGAGAAGAGCAGGCCATATGGGCAGCCTGCTTGTGGACGCGGGAACACGGTCAGGGGCTGAGCAATGGCCAGGCCCGGGCAGGGCGGATTGTAGCAGGGCAAGAGGCGTGGGACAGGAGAGGAAAATGGAGGGCTGGGGCATGGCCGGGGGAACGGCGGGGGACAGCAGGACAGGAAAGAATAGGACGGGACAGGGCAGTAGATTCTGGGCCAGCGCTGCCATGTTCTGGAGAAAGGTGAGAGAAAAAAGTGGGTGTGTTGGTTTACCACCTTTTGCTGTTTATACTTGTGTACATGCTGTGATTTTGATCCTGTGTAGGAGTGTGTATGTGTGTGTGTATGTGGCTGTATGCTACCATTAGCTGTTTAGTTTTCTGTGTTGTCTGTAGGTGTCTGTGTGTGTGTGTGTGTGTGTGTGTATGTGTGTGTGTGTGTGTGTGTGCATGTGTACGTGTGTTTGTTTTCTGCTGTGCATCTACTACACCTTGGTCATTATGAGGGGGAAAGGAGAAGTGCTGGGTTTGCTTTGCTCAGGGATTAGCATCATAGATAGAAGGTAGAACACACTCACACACACACACTCGAGCAAAGAGGTCTGCTTGGTTCATGTGTAAATATAGCACCTTCACACACTCTCAGTCCCACCCCTCCACATACACGCAAATACACACACACACACACACACACACACACACCACACACACACACACACACAACACACACACACACAGTAGTGCACAAACACAGGCGGATCTGCAATCTTTTCGTACTGTGAATACAGATTCCTTGAAGCATCAGGCAGCTTCACATGCAGGTAACACACCCTGCCCCACAAACACAACCCTTTGACAGCTTACATGCAGTCACACACACAGACACACCTATAAAGGGAGAGCGTCTCCACTGGTCGTGTGGTGTACTCTTTTGTGATGGTGTATCTTGCCTCCAATCCTAATTAGCCGCGAAACGCTAATCACTGCTATTTCTTTCCTCCTCCCCGCTTACTGAAACACACACACACACACATGCGCACAGCAGGAGGGAGGCGTGGTGCACTCTGTGTAAATAAAAGCTGTTTTTTTTTCTCTGCCCTCCTACTTTTGCTTTCTAACACAGTTGCTCTATCCCTGGCTACTCATATTTATATCCTGAATACTCAGGGCGTCAGAGTAAATTTTTTGCATGATGCCATGAACGAGCCATTTTGTTCACAAAAAATCATAACAGTGGAGGATTCCTACATAAATGGGCCATTTTAAAGATGAGAAATAAAAGTGTTATAAACCTTTTTAAAGTTTAACAGAACCTTTGGACAATGCTAATGTTCTATGAAGAACCCTTAAATCAGTATAGGACCTTTACATTATTAAAAGCATCTTTAAACCTTGACATGTTTCCCACATCTTATTTACAAAAATTGATTCTTTGAAGCAGTGCTTCCCAACCGCGGTCTTAATAGATCCCACTGTTCTGCAAGTTTTAGATTTTCCTTGCTCCAAAAACACCTAATCACAAATAATCAGCTAATTAGCCCGTCTCTCCTGGGCTGAAGTGGGTGTGTCATAGTAGGGAAAATACTGCAATGCACAGGGCAGGAATCCCTGGGACCAGGGATGGGAAACATTGCTTTTGGAAACCAAAATGGTTCTTCTGTGGTAACACTCAAAGAGCCCTTTGTGGTACTTTTTTGTGAGTGTATACTTATTGTTCTGTCATTCTCTCTCTCTCTCTCTCTCTCTCTCTCTCTCTCTCTCTCTCTCTCTCTCTCTCTCTCTCTTTCTCTCTCTCTCTCTTTCTCTCTTTCTCTCTCTCTCTCTCTCTCTCTCTCTCTCTCTTTCTCTCTCTCTCACTCCTTATGAAATTACAGCCACTGAGAATCCTCAGCTGCACTTATCCTGAGCTGCCTTGACAGGAAGCTGTCTCTAGCCCTAATTGATCTGGCTGGGGATTGGGGTGGGACGGGAGAGGGGGGGTTGTTGATGGGAGAAATGGAGAGGAATTTCGAGCGCCCATGCTCAGTTTACACACCATACACGCCCTGCTTGTCCAGCGCCAGACTCACCAGGAGCACATTTGGCTGGGCGTGGGGAGCATCTGCCATTGATGCCACTTATTTCGCCATCCTTCAGTGGTTGTCATTACTGTGGTGTGTGTGTGTGTGTGTGTGTGAGCGACACTTTCCCAAATACAATGCCATGGTGACTGTCTGCCCAGACTAATGTCAATCTTTTGATACACAAGACAAAATAATGTCTACTTATTAACATCTCATAGAGCGTAACTACTGAACTACTGCATTCATACAGCATAACATCC
>JBBPDA010000110.1:283635-309770 GCA_037974385.1 Arnoldichthys spilopterus | reverse complement strand
TGTGTGTGTGTGTGTGTGTGTGTGTGTGTGTGTGTGTGTGTGTGTGTGTGTGTGTGTGTGTGTGTTTGTGTGTGTATGTGTGTGACAGAGATTTTTATTTCTATGTATTGCTTGTACTACTTTGCTTTTAAGATCCAAATACTTCTAAATACTATTTATCAAGAAGAGGGGAAGAAAGGAGGGGAAAAAGGTTAATTCTGGCATTGAATAAATGGTGAATAAAAGTCACACTATGAACAGAATTAATGACGTGTGTGTCTGTGTGTGTGTGTGTTAAATTGTTGAAGGGGTGTACTTGAGCATGTGTGGGTGTTTGTACTGTGAGTGAGTTATCTTCATTATAAAGGTTAAGGTTGGTTGCTCTGTGTGTGTGCGCGCGTGTGTGTTTGTGTGATAGCCTGTGCCAGCTTGTGGTCCACGGATGGAGCAGCTTAGTGCAGTTTGTGTGTGATGTGGTGCCAGAGTGGCACTGCGGCCATGCCATGGGGGAAGGGCGTGGGTGGGAATGTGGTAGCATGGGGTTGAGGGTAGGTGGCACTGCCGGTGCCCCATACACCGGATAACACTAATGCCAACTAAAATGCCAACCTATATCAAGAGATGCCACCCGCCACTGCTGTTTTTCTGTGAGGAGAGAGGGAGACAGAGAAAGAGGGAGCGTTTACTAGTTTGACAGTAGGGCAGATGGGTTTATCAGAGCAGATGAACCACCTATGATCTTATAACTTTTTGTCAAGATGCCCAAGAGCACACACACACACACACACAGACACATGCACACACACACACACACACACACATACACACATTTACTCATGTTTATTGCTACCCATAACCTAATTATAACCAATCTGGTTGCAGGATCATAGATGTTTGTCATTATTGTCATCTTTCTTCTCATTAGAAATGCTGTCAATGTGTGTGTCTGTGTGTGTGTGTGTGTGTGTGTATATATATATATATATGGCATCTCTGTGTCTAATTTGTGCACTCTCTTTATCTCTTGTTCACACACACACTCATATATTCACACAGGGAAAAGAAAATAGTTGCTCTCATGAGGCAATGGTGTTTGTTTAGCCTACATAGCCATGTGTCTGTTTGCCTGGTGGCTCGATGGTGTTCCTTAGGGAGAAACTAAACTGGCAGTTATGTAACATCAGCACAGCAGCTCATTTTCTGTAGGAGCCTTTTGCCTTATTTAGAAATGGTGCTACAATTAAAGTGTCTTTGAAAAATAGCTGAAAAGCTCATTGCTGATGGTCACCAACACATTGCAAAATGTGATAATTGACAAAAGCCAAATGCAAGTGCTGGACAGTACTGATGGTTAAATTCAGTATCATGTTCTTTAAACAAAGCACCATATCCCAGTGATAGTGGAGTAAGCAAACATCAATTTTTTCAAAATTTCTGAATTGAAGTCAACATCATTCAGAGTGCGTTTGATGTTAAATTGTTCATTTTAGGTATTCACAGTGGTGGTGAATTGAACTGGGTTCACGAAGTGTACAATGCAAATGTAGCTACAGTATTTACTTTTTACAATCCCGGGAGTGAATCTACGCATGTCTTCTGAGTTTATTATGGTCATATGGTTTAGATGTGGTAAATCTGCTTTGCTTTGAAACACCCTGGTTGTGCATTTTTGCCATGCATTTTTAATTAAACATGCAATGTAGCATGACTTTAAAATCTTGTTCAACAGTCTGACATATAGTGCAGTCAACTATTTCTAGTGATCTGAGCTACTTCGACAAGGAACATTTTGTAAGTGCTAGATAATGAAGTTAGAGCATCTCTAAAACGGCCGGTCTTGTAGAGAGTTACAGGAATGCAGTCGTTAGTGCCTACCAAACTGCTGACAGGGTCATGGATGCACAGAGGGAGTAGAGATTAGCCCACCTGGTCTAATCCCAAAGAGCATCTCGTCCTTGTTTCGACGGCCACTGTTATGAGAAATATAGAAAAGGAACACGCTGCACACGCACATATTTATTTTTGCGTCTTTTTATTGTTTATATGCAATGTGAACTGTCGCAGCTCTTAACACAACACAAACAGTGTTGTATAGTAACAAAGTAATAATACTTTAAGTATGAAGTGAAAGTGACTCTTTGTCAAGCACCACAACGAAATTTGACCTCTGCATTTAACCCATCACACATGCACACGTGGAGCAGCAGGCAGCTACCAACAGCGCCCGGGAAGCAGTGTAGTGCAGTGTAGTACCTCAGTAGTGCCTGGGCCGGGACTCGAACCTGTGACCTTCAGGTCCCAAAGGCAGTGTTTTAACCACTAGGCTACCACTGCCCACAAAGAACATCTTCCGACGAGGATGGGATTCGAACCCACGCGTGCAGAGCACAATGGTTTAGCAGTCCATCGCCTTAACCACTCAGCCACCTCGTCTCCCTATACGTTAAGTATGATTTGGGGGATTCTGTACTTCAGTGTGTTTAATTCTGTAATTCTGTAAGCAGAGAAACTTTAAGACTTTTACTTGAGTAGCTTTCTAGTTGGTGACTTGAACTGAGTATCTGTACTTCTACTTAAGTGTGACTTTCAGGTACAGACTTCATTTGCATGTCAAAAATGTGTTAACGGTGGGGAGGTGCACTTTGGATGAGCCCCCGCTTGCTCACAGACTCGGAAAAACCTAGGGAAGGAAGTGTTAAAATGTTAATGCTGACTCTGATAGGAAGGTGTCAAAACACACAGTGCACCACAGTCAGTACTGTTTTGGCCACATTAGTGGGACCTACACACCTACACTATATTATATTAGGCAGAAGGTTTGAATGTTACAGCTGATTATGTGTGTCTATGTGTATGTATGTATCTATGTATACACACCATCCAGGTCAAGACGCTATAAAATGGGTTAGACTCACTAGCGCTACTTTAACATTTCTGACCATGAGGCTATTTCATGTGTGGTTTTAGATGCTGCTGTGCTAGTAAAGTAGGTCCTGACGAGGTGTATTGTGTAAAAGAAAACGGCACAAACGTTTTAAACAGTGTTAATGGTCCTCAGAAGTAACCATGCCTGCTACTTGTTCTCCTGCAAGCATCGTCAGTCACGGCAAGCAAAGGAGTTTCTGTAACAGTATGGTGACATACTCGCAATGCAAACCTAATGAAGCAGAGCATTCTTCTCAATAAAAGCGGGGGGTTTTCCCTCCAAAAAAGCAATTTTATTTCTGGGAAGATTCAGTGGAGCAAAGGATTTATTTTATTGACCTCCACCTGAAATCTTTGCAGGGGTTTTTCAAACCAGAGTGCACCGGGAAGCAATATCACTTAAATACCAATTCAGTATCAAATATCCTCTAATGTAATTTCTTCTCTCCCCCCTCATTTTATAACCTAATTTCCAGATTGCAAATCCTCTTTGACTTTTGCTGGTAGAGCGCTGTATATTAAGGGAATAATGCAATAAAAATGCACAATGGAGAATTTAATTGCTAGCTGAAGAAGACAGATGAGGGAGGAGCGAGAGAGAGAGAGAGAGAGAGAGAGAGAGAGAGAGAGAGAGAGAGAGAGAGAGAGAGAAATAAAAGAAAGGGAAAAAGAAAAAAAAGATATGACAGAAAAATGGAGGGAGAAGAAGAGAGACAGAGAGATGAGAGAGGGAGACTGCAGAAGAGGGAGATCTATACAGATTAGAGTAAGAAAGAGAGGCAAAAAAGAAGATACAGAGGAGAAATATAGTGAAAAAAGGCAGACAAACAGAATGAGAAAATAGGAAAAGAAATGTATACAAGACTGCAAGTGAGTTGAGAATGTAGAGAGAGAGAGATAGAAAAGAGAGAGGGATTGATCCAGAAAGAGAGTGAGAAGGAAAAAGACATACAGATAGATAGAAAAAGAGAGAGGAAATAAAACTAGAGAGAGAGAGAGAGAGAGACTTTGCTGGTATGGGATCGTTGTCATGCTAGGTGGAACATGAGCTAGTTGCCATGCCAACACCATCAGGCTGCAGCGGTTCTACAAGCCTGCGTGTTCTTCTACAGCCACGAACCTGAAAAGTGACTTTCCGAGAAAACGGGAAAAACGCTTAGATCCCTATCATGCCAGGATGTGTAGATTTGTTGCTCTCTCCCTCCCTCTCTCTCTCTCTCTCTCTCTCTCTCACACACATACACACACACACACTCACTCATCCTCCATATTCTCTTTGCATAGCTCATATTCCTTTTGGCGGCATACCGCTGACACCTCAAGGTGATATGTTCCACACTGACAGACAAAATTATTAATGAAGGCAATAAAAGCATTGCACAGCCACATGGAGAGTGAGAGAGAGAGCTGAGTGCGGCTCATCTTCCAGACAGTGAAGTAATGGTTCCTCAGCTCCACACGTTGCTCGACACACCTCCATAGATAATGTGACAGTTCAGATTTTTAATGCTACGTCGCCCGCGGTCACAGCCGCTGGATAAGCCCTGCTGTAGATGCTTCTCAGGCCCACTGGCTTTTCTCGAAGGCCTTGGCTTGTGAAATATATCTTTCGGAGCATGGCGCGCTTGCTATTTCACAATGCCGCAAACTCGTCGGCTTGTGAAGTCTTTTAAGCATTGTTGAAAGATTTGTTTACAAGGTTCAGTGCCATTTAATTTTCTCGTGATCAGCGTTTTCCCCCCGCCCCACTCTCTCTTTTATTTTCTTATTCTTTTCCTTGCTCTCTTCGCTCTCCCTCTCTCTCGCTCTCTTTTTCTTTTTTCCTTTATTTTAGAAAAATGTATTTCCTATAATATTGCCCTAATCTGTCAATGCAGAGAAGGTGAAGCTTAAAGACTATTTAAGCCTTTCTGAATCCTCGGTGGACAGCCTTTCTCTAAGGGATAATGTGCTTAAACTAATTTCTGGCTTGCCCTTGCCAGAGTTAGGATGTATCTTTTATTTAATCTGAACCTATTTAATTTGACTGACAAGCTTTTAAACGTCTGTAGGGACGGAGATACTACTTGTGCATATTTGAACTGATTGATTGTAACATTTTTCTGTAGTCAAGAATATTTATAGAGCCCTTGTACTTCTAAAAGGGTCTTTTAGATTACCCTGTACTTTAGGTTGCTATGTAGAGAAAGCTGTTTACATGGAGGAGAAAGTCTGTTGCTGAAAAACATTTGGTGGTCTTTCAGGGTCTTCCATTACTTAACCCTTAAAAGAGTTACTGTTTTTCTTTTGCTGTTGCAAAATGATAATATAATTACATAATTTTGTTGTGAATCGAGTAATTAAACAGCAAATCTTGATTCTATATAAAATCAGTAGTGCCTCTTTTTTTGATGGTTTTTATGACTTTAGTATCACACACATTTTTGTTACAAGTAAAAAGTAAAAAAAAAGTCATAAAAAACACTGATTAAAAAAAAGAAGCAGAACTTTGCCATTTTTTTAGAAACTAAATATAATAAATAAAAATGTTTTGTACGTTTGCATATAGTTTACAATATTTTTGGGATGTTTCAACGGATCCCCAAACTTTTAAGTATTGCGAGTATTAATGCAGCATGCTAATTGCTCTCAGCTATTACATAGGACACATTAGCGTCACAACACTGTTGGAGAGCATTAATTTCTCATTACTGTCTGTTTCGTGTCGTACCTGCTGTGTTTTCTCCGGATAGAGGACACAATACCATGGAACTTGAGTGTGGCTCGTGATGCTAACAGGAAGAGCACAGAGCAAATACACATTAGCAGTTAGCTTCCTCTCTGACAGAAAAAGCTTTGCTTCATTAGCTTGCTTGCATCCACAGTGAACATTAATGTAAAACTAGATTGAAATCATTTAGATGAGATATTAACTTCTAACAAACACCCCAGGGCTGATGGAGTCTGTGTTTAGAATGGAACCGATGTTCCTGTTTCTAAGAACGCCGATTTTAGATTGACTTCCTGAAGGAGGGGATGGTTTATACTTCTTGGCGCTGGTTCAGCGGTTCTTGGCATTGGGTGAAGAAAATTTGGAAAGAGTATAATCAAGTAAACATTAATAAAGGAAGGAAGAAGAGCAATGAGGTAGAATCACAGTAATTCAATTTAGCGAAAATTAGCTCAAAGCAGGAAGCCACGAGGGGATGAAGGGCTTGGATGGGTTTTGTGTTAGAACATGCAGATGCTTGTGGGCAACAACACTTATAATAGCCCTCTTGAGATCAGAGGCGGTTTCCATCAGTGACGTTACCGGGCCTAGAAACTTTGACAGAATAGCTGATGCAGTGGCTGTTGTGCACATCCTTATTGGTTGGACTTTCATTAGCCCAATTTAGGCGTGCTTGGAAGTGCCATTTCAATGTGTTTGGAAATGGCCACCAGTAAAAATGAATTATCTAGCCATTTGCGTTTGTTAATATTGCTCATGAATGGAAAGTTAATAACCAAACAGATGGGCACACTTGAGGGGAGGAAATTATGTAAGTGCTACATCAAGATGTTCTGCCTACTGAAAAGGTTCTTGAGTTGCTTTGCCCTCTTTCTTATTAATATTTCTTTCACTTACTCAAGCCTTGAACTTAAATCTAGTGTTTTACATTAAATGCAGTTCACATAAGTTTTGAAGTGTTCCTTTGGAGCTCATGCTGATCAGAACAGTTGGATGGCTTGAGTATGTGTAAGTGTATGTTGAGCTCAGTGACTATAGACATTTTTTAAATATGTAATGTCCAACTGTAAAAATGATATACATGGAGTAATGGTGCAAAGTGCGAAAACATTAGAGACAGTGATTATTACAGAAAGTAATGATTTGCCATTGAATGTATAGAGTTTTCCCTCAATGTCAGAGGTTCTTGAGCAAGATATGCTTGGTATCTAAAGTTTGTTTCCAGTTTTGTATTGAAGCTATGAGGCTATTAAGCTAAAAACACATAATGTCTATTGAATATGTTCTTAAATGTATTCTTTAAAAATATATACTATCCATTTAAGTAAGACAGTGATCCATAACAAACAGTCAAAACACACAAGAATTCCTAAAAATGCATTTTAAACAGTGGGTATTGTCACCAAGCAACTTTACAGAAATATGTACAACTCTGGATATAAATACATATAAATTTGACCCTAATGAGCAAGCCCAGAGGCTAAGGTGACATGGAAAACTTTGTGGGGTGATATGAGGAAGACACCTTGAGAGGAGCCAGACTCAAAATGGAAACCATCCTTATTTGGGTGACATCAGACAATGTCATTATAAATAAATCCATTCTTTATATGAAGTCATTATAGTCAAAAAAGGTGAAGGTGCTTGCATGGCCTAGTCAACCTCTTGACCTGAATCCTTTTGAAGATTTATAGAGGATTTTGTGGGTCCATTGGAGACTCCCTCATAACCTTGGCTGGCCAAGAGAAATGGGCCAACATAGAACCACAATGCTGCAAAATGTTATGGCAAAGTTGAAGCAGAATTTTTTTTATACATTTAAATTTTTAAATATATTTTGAATATTTGTTCATAAATACAAATAATACATATTATAAATAATAAATACATTTTGCTCATATTTAAAATTGCAAAGTTAAATGACATTGTCTGTCTGTTTATGTGGACAAATGTGCTGATAGAAGAAAACAACAACAACAAAATGTCTGAGTATTTGTTTCCTCTCCCCACCTATTATCCTTGTGCATGCTAAATCATCACACACTTGTCTCAAAAGCTGTTAAGTACTCTAAAACAGACTTGATTATGCATTTTCCATCACTGTACAGTGTACTGTGATCCCTTAAAATGCACAGACGTATGACGCAAAGCTAAAAGCATCAGCAGCAGCCATCTTGAAGGCTGTGTTTGTCTTCACACCTTACATGTTTGTAGATAACAGTGTGTCATACAATTTCATAAACTACATAAGCAAGTCTTGAGATGTCTGCTGTGCAGTACAACCTAAGCCTATAAGGACAGCTTACAGTCTGTGATTTGACATGTCAACCAACAAAAAGCACCACGACATGACAACAAAATGTTCTACTGTCACTTGACAGGCGATATGCTGCTGTTGTAGGCCTCTATGAGCATGTTCTCATGAGTCCCATCCTTCTCAGTATTCAGCATATATGTTGCTTTGACAAATGACAGTACTATTCATCATTTCAGCTAGTGGCATGTTTGACGACAGCCTATAAAGCAGCCTTTAGGTTTATAGGTGAGTTTATCAGCACACTTTCAGAATAGAAATGCAGTGTTCCCCATGAAGCAGCGTTCTGGAGTAGGTCAAGAGCAGGTCAGAAGAGATGACCATGGATTAATGACTCTGGTGAACTTTCCTTGCATTACTGGTTCAGTCAAAGAATCTAGTCCAATACTATATATGGTGCAACTAATACAGGGCTTCCCAGACCTGTCCTTGGAGATCTATGGCCCTGCAGAGTTCACTTCTAAGTCTAAGTATAACATACATTCAGATGCTGACACTTTAAGGCTGCTTTATGCATGATCAAGTCATCGTTGTCTTTATACAGGCCACAGAATGCTGCAACATGCAAATAAGCCTCTGATCAATAAAAAACTTTGGATAAGTCTATGTCTGGGTGCATGGATGACTCAGAAGTATGTATCTAAGTAGACTGTTTAATTTAACTATTACAACATTTTAATTATGTCACATTATTGATCGAAACATACTTTTACAGTGTGTGGCAGTAAATTGCACTTCTAGTATTTTTCCATTTCTTGCAGCTCATTTGTATAGCAGATTTGTCACAAAACTTTTCAAAAAAAGATTTTAGATTTCAACACTGATACAAAATGAAGTAAACAGTCCACCTGTACAAATGAACCAGGATAAAAACCAGGGGTCTCAGTCTGCTACCAAGTAAACTGTGGTTCAGGGCATGCTTTCCTTCCATTGTGGCTCGTTCGCACTCATTCAGCTATCAGCATAATCTGCCTGTTTCAGCTTTTGATTTGATGAATGCCCATATTGTTCTCACAGCATGAGATCCTACTAATAATGGCCAGCCAGTAATAAAACAATGGCAACACAATATTGGTTTTGGCACATGGATTGTGGGAAAAGGCATTTGTACTCTGACTTGTCAAATTTAAATTGACAAATCATTCATTTGAAAAGAAACAAAGATCAAGTAGGGTTTACCATCTCTGTTTTAATACATAGCAGGAATAGGATCAGCGTAACGATTCTTGGTTAAATTAATGCTCATATTTTTTCCCTTGTAGTTTGATAAAATAATAATAATAATAATAATAATAATATGAATATTATTTTCTAAATTCTTACATCAGCATACTTTATAGCTAAAAGATCACTATGAACAAATCTATAACTTAACTAATAAAATAAGTCAAGTTATATATGTCAAATCAATTTAGTCGAACAATTGAAAAACTTCTACTTGTACAAAAGACTAGAGAGACACCACATTGACCTGTGCTCTGAAATAAGAATTAGTTATAGTCTAAAAAGAGCCTTGGAGTCATACAAGATGCCAAAAATTGTTTGTTTTTAAAGTAAGGATGTTCAAGTCTGATTCATGGCATCGATTTGACAAAATACCATCCCAAAATCCTAGCTCAGATATCAGAGGAGAGAAAATAACATGATTTAATATGCTAAGCAAGTCATGTGTAGCATGATAACAGCAGTGGTAGTCAATTTGTTACATTTGAGCATGAACCCTGTTAAGGCTGAAACCAACTGTGATGCAATAGCCATTTCAGAGTCCAAACACTGAAGAGCTAGTTTATATTAGGCTACACCATCTGACACAACGCTCCTAAAAATGTTGTGCATACTCTTACATTCACATGGTTGACAGAAATAGCACCATTTCTATTAATAATCTCACTATAATGTCCGCTTTTTACTCTCTTTAGGCTGGGTTGAGATGTTGGCCGTTTGTTGTGTGTGTGTGTGTGTGTGTGTGTGTGTGTGTGCATGTGTGGGAGTTTTGCACATAGCTGCATGTTGTCTGCGCATAACTGCACTGTTTCTACTTTAAACCTGTTGTTTTCTGGGTTTTTTTTTTTTTTGTATTGTTTGAATAAAGGATAGTAGTCTTTCATAACCAACTGTTGTGGACGATGTATGGGAGAAGTGCTTGTTTGTTCTTCATTTGTGTAAGATGTTTTTAGGAAGCTAAATGGCCATTTTGAGCAAATATATTTTATTATTATTATTTGGTTGTTAGTAAAGCAGAGTATCTGTATCGGGAGATAGCCGAAACTGTGTCAGAAGTATCACAATTTAAAAGTGGTATCAGGAAATTTCTAGTGTAATATACTTCACGTTAGTGCTGTTGCAGTGGCAAATTTTCAACATCCAGAAGATGTAAAAGTGGAAAATATGCCAAACTTTGCCATATCTGTTAGGTTTATCTTCATTAGTCTATTGCAAACCCATGGTAAGGGAAACCTTATTGTTTGCAGTTCATGCAGGCTGGCCCACAAGCTTTGTGGTTACCAATGA
Source organism: Arnoldichthys spilopterus (assembly GCA_037974385.1). NCBI lineage: Eukaryota > Metazoa > Chordata > Actinopteri > Characiformes > Lepidarchidae > Arnoldichthys > Arnoldichthys spilopterus. Next base: position 299,331 of record JBBPDA010000110.1, on the reverse strand, counting down.
ATTTATTTTTACACAAAGGTGACTTGCCTTGGCAGAGTAACAGATGCAAAATTGTTATCTACATGTGTGGGCTGGTGTTAAGTTCACTGTAAAATTGCAAATGTGAACTATATGGTCCATTTGACACAATCTTTTTCAACAGTGGTAAACTTACCCAGAGTCTACACTTACTCACAGATTCTTTAATTAAGACAAAACAGCTGTGAAAACCTCTACCAATCCCATGCACTGTTCATATTAATTCTGTGAAGGTATCACTGGCAAATTAGCCATGTTTTAATGAACAAAATGTATTACATTGAATGATTCACTGAACTATTTAAATTTCATTATTTTATTATGGTGATGAGGGAGGCAATTAGTTTTTCTCAGCTCAGAAGCTTCTTATGAAGATCTATTAGAGCTTAGTCAAGCTGACTGTTAATACATGTACAGACACAAACACAGGCCAGAAGACTGGCACACACAATGCTTTATTTTCTTTCTGGGTTTTTTGTATTTCTATTTGTCTGTCGTCTTCTTGAGTGCCTCAAAAAAAAAAAATATATATATACTCTTTTGTAAGAGTGAAAAATTGATGCAAACACGCTTGAAGCCGTGGAAGCTTTTGAAGCTTGTTCTTGCAGGCTATGAGCTGCATTGACCTCCACCTACATCATAAACACATGGGAATGGAATGTTGAAAAACCTACATGTTGGAGGTGATGCTTCGAAGAAAAACACTTCATAAAGCTTTACTACATGTAAAATTTAGCCAACAGGATAGATCCATATCATTAAAAAATGCTAATCTCCATAATGATGTATTATCAAACATTAGGGGAATATGCAAAATGGTCTAGACGAATGTGAAGCCTTGTCCTGTGCCATCTTGGATGAAATGAAGCACTTATTAATACGTCTTGAGCAACATACATTAATAGTGCCAAGCGCAAAGCTGCTTAGCGTTTTAAAATGGAGCCTGGCCATTCTGATGACGGCCCACACAAATATCAGCATAGAAATGAGGGAATGATCAGCATTGTCTTTGAGCGCCATTCAATACAATGCCATGGAAATTATCATTTTTGGATTTTAATTTTCTGTTTATTCGACAGTCTGTAAGGATTTATTCACTATGGCGGGAGCATGTGTTATAAACCAAGTTTTAAATATCAACTAACAGCGAGGCTAGCATTTCAGTCATGTTTTCACATAAAGGGAGTGTAATGGATTCTCTCTCTCTCTTTCTCTCTCTCTCTCTCTCTCTCTCTCTCTCTCTCTCTCTCTCTCTATCTATCTATCTCTCTCTCTCCTTTTCTCTCTCTTTTTCTCTCTCTTTTTTCTCTCTCTCACCCCTACTCATACTCCTTTCTCCCAAAGTTGCATGACCAGGCAAAATAATGTTATGTTACCATTATGATTATATTATGGACATTAGCATAATTTCTAGGACACTGATCAAATCATCATAAGAAAGACTTAGAACAGTTATAGAGGGCTTGTGGACAACAGTAGGCAGAATACTGAAATAAAAGACACATTGAACCAGGGCTAGTGTAACAAGGTACTCCATTATGATAGTTTTTGTTTGCTGAAAACATTGGAAAGTAGTAACAGAGATGAGCAATATGGCAAAATTATATCACAGTAGTTCTAGAAGTGCTATATCACATTTTTTAAGAGTTGATGGAATGGACAGAGCAGACCGCATAGTGATTCTTATGCTTTCTTTTGTAAGAAAACAGATGGTTAGTGTTCTTTAGGTGCTGACAATATACGAGAAATACGATCACCAGCCCCTTTTCTGTTGGACATAGATGACCCCCCCCCCAACATGGTCAAGTGAGAACACCCCCCACGGAGCCCCCCCCCAAAAAACAAATTCCATTTTAGCCCCTGACGATGTCCACTTTATGTTCATGATATCCAGTTAATTACTCTAATGATACAGATTCTTGGGAGTGTGGACAGCGCCATGCTAATTGCCTGGAATGTTAGAAGAATTAGTTACACAAGGACCGTGAAGGGTAATAATGGCGATCTTTCCATGCTGCCTCTTATTAAAAGGCTTATTTTACCCACGCTTAAATCACAGAGGGCCATAAAATCACTTACATTTTCACTCACACACACTGGCTCTATCATGCATTTAATCTTACCCAGAAGATGACACATTTAACGCAGGCTTTTCCCTCTTTTTGATACCAGGCACGCCTCACTTTAATAATTGAGGGTTGAGAGGGCGAGAGAAACGTAGCTTTTCATCCATCATCTACACACTGATCTGTTATGATACTTTCTCCTCTCCTCTCTCGGACACCCCGGTGAATTATTAATGCATTTTAAATTGCGCTCACGTCTTTATATAATTAGGGAGAGAGAGACAGAGAGAGAAAACGAGAGAGCGAGAGAGATGCATCTATTATGTATGGAGCTGGGAGTTGTATATTTGCCTTCATGGAGAATTATCTCTGTGACATCCTTTAAACAAATGCATTTACAAACGGATCCCGCTCCTTTTGTCACACCAGAGGACTGGTGTCCGGTTGAATTTGTCTTACAAAAAGTCTAGCGCACAGGAATTTTCAGCCAGTTTCCTTTACAAAAATGTTATAGGAGCCCCGCATCAAGACTGGGCTCTCATTATTAGTATTATTAAACTAAAGGATACCAGAATGATGTGTCTACTGTGCGTTTTGCAGTCACGTCCCTGGGAAGCTCATGCTTTGTGTTTTAACAAACTTGCTTTATTTTCAACTTGTTTACTGTCAATACCATTCACCCATAAATCAAGAAAACAGAATGAAAATTTATTGTTTTGATTTGGTTTATTTTATATACTTTATTCGTTTTATTTATTTAAATATTTCTAAAGCCAGCTACAATATTGGCTGTATGTGTCAGTGCATCAGATTTCAAAAATTAGGCAATAACTGTGAACTTTATTTTTCCATCCATCCATTTTCTAAACCGCTTGTTCTGTTTCCGGGTGGCGGGGAAGCTGGAGCCAATCCCAGCTGACTGGGGGCCCAAGTCAGGGTACACCCAGGACAGGAGGCCAACAAATCGCAGGGCAACACACAGACAGACAACCATTCATACACACATTCACACCTACAGGCAGTTTAGAGCATCCAATCAACCCACTGCGGCCTTTGGACAGTGGGAGGAAACCTGAGCACCCGAAGGAAACTCACGCAAACACGGGGAGAACTTGCAACCTCGGGATCAAACCCAGGACCTTCTTGGTGTGAGGTGACACTGCTAACCACTGTACCATTGTGCCGCACACTTTATTTTTCAAGAAGGAAATTTGCTTTGGACACTGTAAGAAAATTTATCTTTTTGAAAGCTTTGTCTATTTCTATTCTATTTCAAGCCACAAGAATTGTTCCCTGAACTATACCACCGTCAAAAAAGGCATTTATTAGAACAATAAATATTAAATATAAAGAAAATGTTTAAAAATAAATAAAAAAATAAATATATTTAACTGGTTTAGTTGTATTTGTGTCAGTCATCTACATCAGAGCACCAGAAACAACATCGCTGTGGTTGTAGATTTTATCATTGCAACATACAGCAGGCAGGAAACTTGGTATCAACTTATAGATCTGTTAAGAGTGCATTTACACTTACACTTATTGCATGATTTCACAGTGACTTTTAGATCACTTGAAGCAATATAAGCAAGTGGTACTTTAAACCTTTTAAAAAGTACGGTTTATTGTATCTCTTGGCCTAATGTATTTTAACATTAGCTATGGAACACACAAAGAGCATAAGGCACAAATATTAAAGTAGTAGAGTTGCTGCACTGGTTTTACACTTCAAATTATAAACTTTATGGCAAAGCTGTGAATTAGCTGTCCTGTTTGAAACCCCCTCAGGCTCCGGCTGTTTAAAAAAATGCCAACAGTTGACTCTTTTAAAAGAATGTGTGGATGGCACCACACTGGTCCTCCTTAGTTTAATGCGTGTTGGCTCTGTACATTTTACTGGAGCATATGCCTCAGTGCTGTGCTTTGGGAGGTGACCATATGCCAGAGGCAATCCTCAGAGAGTGCTGCTGTTTAGCTTGGTGGTTCCACGCTGCAGGAGGCCTGTGGATAGCAGGCAGACTTCAACTGAGTTTGTCTAGCACTTCTGCTGATGAATGTGGAGCAGGACAGGAAGAAGGCCCGGGATAATGATGCTGATGGTCGTTTTTCTCCGCCCTCACCCTCGTCCTCCTGGCACTTTTGATGCAGTAGAAAGATTGCAACTGGGCTGTTCTCACATCTGCTAAGGTCACGTGGCACACCGGAGCCCACTTAAAGCTGAAGGATGTGCATTATTCTTTCTTATAGTGCGCCTTCTGGAACGAAACATTGACTGTGGATAATTTTTTTTTCTCTGCATTAATAGTGGGCGATATGACAAATAAAACTTGACATTTTCACAGCACACTCGATATTGCAATTTAGTTTTGCTGTGGTTTGTGCACTTACACATACAAATTCGTTCACAAAAATAATCTATTCAAAAAACAACAAAAAAAAACATACCATGTCATTATGTGGCCCAGTATTGTTGACATTGGAATTTCACATAGAAAGACCCGTTCTACAGACAAAAATATGTCCTAGTGATAAGATTATATCTCTGTCAGTCACCACTAGGTGTTACAGAAGCATCAACATGTCATGAATGTTTTGAAGGTAGCAGTCACTGTTGTTATATATAGTAACATATTTTCCTTTTAGCCAAAATCAACTGATTGAGCAACAAAGAAACTACTGTGTAAATAGTTACTTCTAGAGGTCTGAAACCCAACCTGAGCCTGACATTGTCAAGGGTTTTCATGTTGGGCTTGGGTCTTCCACTTGTTTGTTAGGCTAAATTTCTGCCAAAAGCAGCAGGACCAGCAAGGGAACTTTAGCACAAGGCTAACCATTGTTCAGAGAGGGATATGTTGTACTTTGCCAGGCAATTTCACAAAAATATACAGATGATAAAGACTAGTACTATAGTACTAAGTACTATAACACGTGTGAAATACCAGCTTCTTATAGAAGAACTTATCTGAAAAACCGTCTGTGATAATGTATCTCTTCTAGTGTGTGAGAGATGGTTCGGGTTTGGGTCAGGTTTGGGTTTAAAAGTACCAGTCAGACCAAGCTGAATAAGCTTTCAAGGTCGTTGGTGAAGGTCAGGTTTGGGTCTCAGTTTCAAACCCTTGCAGACCTCTAGTTACTTACATTTGTATGTTAAGTGTATTTTAAATATAATTCTAAATTGCATTAACAGTTTTAATCAAATGCAGTACTAATGTTAGGAAATGTAGAAATTGGTCAGATATTTACACCCTTACTTACCATGTACTGCAATTTTTCGTTCCTGATCTTGTGCCATAGGATCATTGTGTCTATGAGTTTTAGTGGTGAGGGTTGACTGAGCATTGTAGCATAGATCAGAAGCTGCTTATTTGTTAATGCAATGCGTTGTCTTACCCAGGAGAGTGTAGATAGCACATGGGTCTCTCTGTATGGAGCCATACGGAGCCTGCAGCTGCCTGATTACTCCGGATGTTGAGGAAGAGGGCGCATTTCCAAGCATTTCCCCCTTAATGACAAAATTATGACCCCGCCACCATCTGACACTCAGTCAGCCTCGACCAATCAGACTTGGCCTTATTCGCTGCCAAAACTCTGAGTCACCAGCTTGATGGCAGCCAAGGCTCCTCTGAATGACAATAAATGACAGTGTGTGGGAGTTCTTGCTTAAAGCTCATGTGGCTGCCATTTCAAATGATTATTGAGTTATTTCGCTCCAGACGTGCTACTGTAGTAGATATGCTGTCACCTTATAGAAGATACAGTGCCAGTCATAAGTTTAGGGATGCTTAGTGTTTCCAAAAATGTTTTTAAGTTCTCTTTGTCATGTTATTGCAACTTAAAATATATAATATTAATCAGACTACAGTATTGCGCTTTTAAATATTTCTTGCCTAGAAAAGCACCTCAATTCGCTGCTACAGCTGCTACATATTTTCTCCATATGAACATTCCCTTTTCTCAAGCGTACTTGACAGATCAGACTGTATGAAGAAAGTGTGCAGCTGTTGTATGTAATTTTTTTTTATTGTCATGTTTTATTATTAAAAAAATTTAAAAAACAACAAAAAAAAACAAATAGAAACTGTGAACAGACAGAATGCTTTTAGTAGGCGACTATGATATCCTCACTGTACCAACTAGGGATGTAAAATGAAACGATCTGTAACGATGCATAAAACAAAATAGCACACAATCCGATGTACTGATGTAACCGATAAATATCGCAGTGTTTTGTACTGAGAAGCTGCTTTTGCTTCAGACTACACTGCTGTATTTGACCTTTAATAATAAAAATGTTCAGATTAAAATTTGTTTGCGTTTCATACTGACTGCAGCGAAATCGCATCAAAAAGAATCACATCACTGCAAATTTTGGGTATTGAAAACAAATTGGATCGGCTAAAATAATTGGATCGAATTGTGATGAAACTTGTGCTTTATATCCCTACTACCAACACTATGGGCAACTTTGGTGGATGGAATAAGTTCATGTTGCCTTTAAAAGATATATAAAATTATACGAATACATAAATAAATACATATAAAATAAAATGTCATTTCTATTTTATTAACATGCTCTATTTTTTAAAAATCACTCAGCTCACTCAGGTTTAGTGTATAGTATTATTTACTAGCATTAATAATTATGTATGATTTGTTTTCTAAGGTGTATGGATAGATGGATGGATGGATGGATGGACAATATGCAAAGGATAAAATCAACTGACACATTTACACTGAGTGGTGTGTGAGATATTGTGGTAAATGTCAAACACTGAAAAAAGAAAGTCTGAAATGTTAGGTAGACATAGGGTTACGTGACACCATAGTGAAAGAAATAATTTCTTATCATAGTCTTTTGTATTACACTAAAAAATAAGTGTTGTAATTTTTAGGGATGGGAATCAAATTGGTTCCAGTTGTCTGATCAATCAGAATTGTGTGCCTCAGAGGTTATTGGTTCATTTAGTTGATATCAGCCTATTTTTCTGACAGTTGCACATTACAAAAAGTCATGTATCTTGACATCAGTCTCTGCATTTAGGCTGCTGTAAACTTTCAACCAATTGTGGTGGAGAAGAATGGTCCAAAATTTGGCTTAATTTCATGAATAAAGATGATGAGTTCTATTGGCAGTGTCTACAGTATGATCATTACAAGTTCCATTAACACTTTAACGCACTGGCTAAAATTTCAGGAACGGCCAGTATTTCCTACTATGCATGAGTGTTATTATCCTACTATTATAACATTAAGGCTTAGTCGACATGATCGTTCAACTCTTAAATGAGTGAATGTGCTCTGAGCATGTAGGAGTTTTGTAGCAATGCTTGATTGACTTCAGTATGATGTTACATTTGCTTTTGTTTCCTTCAGTGTAATGCCAACCTGTGGCCCAGACTGTAATTCTGTGTGTTTACCTGTGGAAGCAGCAATCTGTGTTTATTAACCTGTGGGGTTTGAGGTTCAACCTTCACTGTATTGGTGAAATATGCATTAGTATCTTTATTACACCTGAAACTTGACGTCATTGTGTTAAAATTCCTCCTGATATGGCGAAAATATCATTGCTGCTACTGGGTTCATTCTCTGACTAAAGAATCATGGGACAGATACAGTCCTCCAGAGTGCAAAACTAACAGCCTTCAAGCGCAATAAAGACATTTTCTTTGCGCTTATCAGGATTTCGGCAGAAATTGAAGCCAAGAAAAGCTGCATGCAATGTTTTTTTTGATGGCATTTGAATGAGCAATGTCCAACATGCAAAAAAAATGGTCAGCATTAGATCTGCGCTTACCTCATGCCACAGAAAAAAAAGCTTGATTTAAATGTCCATATTATTCATAACACATGGTACATTCTGAATCCTTTATATGTCAATTTTGCAAAGCCCATTGCTGTTAAATTTCAAGGCATTGCAAGTTTCACAGCTGAAAAAAACAAGTGCCAGTAGGGATGTGTTGGCTGTGATTTATTTATTAATTTACTGAACAAGATTTTAAAGATCCTATCAGTGCTGTTTTTCAACACAACCTGATACCTTTTTTCAGCAAATCCGCATATGGTATTCAGTTCAGGTGATGCTATATGGCTGCAACTCTTGCCTGTCTGAAAGTGAATTTCGGTGTAACTTTGGTTCAAAGTCATCTTTAAAGTCGGATTTTTTTTTACTAAAGTCCATGATGTTATCTTCTTCAGAGTGTAAAAAGAAGAAAGCTGAAACCTTTTTATGTAATATGACAAAAAAAGTGTGGTCAATGAAAAAGTTCCCGCCATTGCCTGTAAACACAACTCAGAAAAGGTTCTAAGTTCTATCCCTTTAAGAGAAAGAATTTTTATCTTTTTGTCATTAAGCATACATTCTTCATCATGTTCAGAGTGCAAATAATAAAACTGAAATGTAATCAGTAATGGATTAAGAATTGGACAAGAAGTATTGATAATTGTCAAGTAACACAATCTTATCCTTTCCCATCCTTAGTAATTTTGTGTGACTTCAAGTTCAAGTTCCAGTTTATTGTCATATACAGGTGACAATGGAACATCATTACCAGCAATGATGCTGTAATTATCTACTGGTGCAGGTCTGGATGCTCCTTTACCTTCCTGCGAGAAGCAGAAGTGTGAAGAGTCTGTGGCCTGGATGACTGGGATCAGAGAGGATCCTCTTTGTCATCTTTCTGCAGCTCTGACTGTAGAGGTCCTGTGCTGTGCTGATCTGACCACCTTCTGTAGGGCTTTGCCATCTAGAACACTGTAGCTGCCATACCAGGTTGTGATACCACCAGACAGAATGCTCTCGATGGTACATGGGTAGAAGCTGGTGAGTATTCTGGAGTCAATGCCAAACCTCCTGAGCCGCTGCAGAAAGAAGAGTCACTGTCTTACTGCTTTTGTGATCACACCTATGTGGTGCGATCAGTTCTCCTCACTGATATTGATACCCAGGACCTTGAAACATTCTCCACTTGTGTTCCCTCAATGTATATGGGGGGCATGCCCACCCCCTTGCAGACTAAATTCCTAAATTCTAAATTCCACAATGAGTTCCATGGTCTTGTTGACATTGATCAGCTGGTTGTTGTCTGCACACCATGATGTCAGGGCACTCAGCTCTGCTCTGCAGCACCATCATATATGCAAACAATCTGCAAATCTGATAATGGTGTAGGAGCTTTGTGTGGCTGTGCAGTCATATGTAAACAGTGAGTACAAGACAGGACTGAGCACACATCCTTGTGGAACACCTGTGTTAAGAGTGCCAGTATGGAGAAGGTGACATTGCCAATCTTCACTACTTGTGGTAATGAGAAAGTCCAGGATCCAGTTGCAAAAGGATGCACTGGTGTTCAGATCATGACCAGCCTGGAGGGGATTATAGAGTTGAAGGTGGCACTGTAGTCTTTGAGAGCTTGTCCCGGGATATTGTTCGGTCCAGGAGTTTTGTGTGTTTACTCTTTGAAGTATTTACACACGTCTGGCTGTGAAATCTGACAAGGGCAGTTGTTCTCATCAGACAGAAATTTAGGCTGGCTGTGGCACTCAAAGCGATTGTAGAAGGAGTTCAGCTCCTCGGGCAGAGAAGCAGACACACCCCCCATGTTGCAGCTTTTTCCCTTGTAGTCTGTGATGGACCTCAGCCACCTCCACATGTGCATTGTGTTGGAGCCACTGTAGCAGGATTTTCCCTGTATTGTCGTTTGGCTGTTTTTATGACTGTTCTGAGTACGCACCGGGACTGTACTCACAATGCTCACCACATTTACCGCAAGGCAACTATCCGTGCTCTGAGCGCCTCATGGACTTTGGCATTAAACCAAGGCTTCTGTTTGGGATAAGTCCATACAGTGACCTGCAATATCACATAATTGATACATTGGTTTATCCAGTTACGTACTCAGTGTAGTGGCAGCCCTTATCCCGTTTGCAAAGCTCTCTGAATGTCATGATTTTCTAATTTACTGTGAGACAGATGACATGTTTTGTAATCAGTGTTAAGCAGTGCTGCAGGACTCCAGTTTGGCATTTGTTTCTGTCATGTTGAGAGGCTTGGAGAAGTGTGAAAGCGTCAGGGAGTTTCCTGTGATGCTGTTGGCTGCGCTATACACGTTCTTTTCTCCCATATGGCCAACTGCTTCGTGACTGGCTCCTTCTCTCTCTGGTGAAGCCAATGTTAATGATATTAAATGAGGTTAAAATATAGTAGCACTAGTCTGAACCGTGATGTCACCGCAGTTAAGGTGGAATATTTCTGAGATGTTAATTGTAATGAAGGAGTAGTACAAGGCTAATGAATTCAGAAAGTGATGGAAGCTTATAGCCCTCCTCATACAAATTGTCTGATTAAATCGTCCTTCCTTCTTCATGCTTTTTTTCAATTTTTGCTGCTCATCTTGCAACTTGCAGTAACTTCTGTTCTACCTGTAACAAACACCCCAAACCCTACTCTGTCTGTCATATCTACATTCATTTCCCATTTTTTTTTTAATCAGGTGGAAGTGAGTCCTCTGACAGCCAGCTGCTGTTGCTTTTTGCTACTGGATTTCTATCTTGAAATCACAGTTCATGTTGCCTTCTGCCTTGCAACTCTTTCTCTCCCTCCCTCCCTCTCTCTCTCTCTCTTTCTCTTTCTCTGTCTCTCTCTATCTCTCCATTCTATCACTCGTAATATTACATGCTAAGGATCATGGACTTGCAATTAGAAGGTTGTCTCAAAGTGACAAAATAAGCATGCAGTATTGACTTTCTTTCTTTCTTTTTTTTTATCTTCCTCTGGTAAATTCTCACTCTGTGACACACTGTCACTCCTTGATTTATGTTTAGTTTTGAGTGGTTTGCTCATTTTAGACTGCAGGCCAGCCTTTATTTCCTTGGCCTTCAGTGTAATTTCCTTTAAAGCACTTATCTCAATGTAATAAGTCTCAGTAATACTAAAATGCTGGATGAGTGCTGAATACATTGAAAGAAATGTATAGACAAGACAAAAATACATTTTAGTAGTGAATTTATACTAGAGCAAGTTCTTGGTGAACATGGATTTTTGAGGATAAATGTTTTTTGTTTGTTTGTTTGTTTGTTTTTTTAGACACTCTTATTCAAATATACTGTCCCTGTCACAAAATTCATTGCAACAATTCTAAAACATGTTTTTAAAAAATGCCTCTGCTTGGTCCTATAGCAGTCATGTAGTTTTTCAGTTCTTTGAAGGCAGACAGTGATGTTTTGTGTAGTCAGCATTGAATTGACAGCTGTGAGATAATCTACTAAAACATCACTTTTCCCAAATCAACTACTTTCATCCCATGCATTTCATGCTCTCTCTGTTGCATTAGCACCTAACTGCCGAGAGTTTTTTTTTTGTTAATTAAAGGGAATATACAAATCTCTTCTTATTCTCTTCAAGATGGCTGTTAAAGCCAGTGAAGTTTCAGACGTTAAAGGGTCCATAGCCTCCATTCCTCTGTATATAATTTTGTATGTGGTTCCATGTACTAAAAACTTTCATATTTACATTTTAAATGTCCATATCTGTCCTCTCTGTATCCATGTATATTAAAGCAACTGTTTTTGTTACTATTCCTTTAAGACAATGTATCTTAAATGTGGTTGGTTCAGATTGGCTGCCCCCATTGTGGCTGAATAGGTGGACATGTGTCTGCTTGATATCTCGAAAAAAATTAAAGTGAGCTCTGTTTGCAGCTTAATTTCAGTATATGGAGTTCATATACACTACATTTTCAATCAAAAAATGAATCAAGTCTGTAAGATTAGCTCAGTAACTATTAGCTGAGATATAGGCCTTTTTAAATGGTTGTCAGTGAATTTAGCTTATGAATTTCTTCTTTCTTTCTGAGCAACATCTAAGCTTGCAACAAGTCTAAAGCTGTTTTTGTGCTTTTAAGCTGAATATAATCCTGTGACAAGGTTTTACAAGTTTATTGAATAGAGACATGTTTTTGTTGTCTTGCATGGTGGATGTGGCATCTTTGTCATCTCAAATTGTCAAATTACAGTTCTGTGAAGATAAATAACTATCTAGGTCCATTGGTGTGCCAGAGTTTTTTTTATGTTGTCTGTTTCACAAAATGGCTCAAAGGTGGTACTGTATGTTTTTTGTGAGTGTGCTTGCTGATATAGGCTGATAACATGGATGACTTTTTGCTGGTTTAATGGGGCAAAAGCCATGTCTCTACTTGCTCTGCAACTTGGTTGAATATCTCTGTTGTCCCTGGCGACTTTCACGTCATGATGAGTGGATGGGTAAGCAGAGTTTACCCAATTTTGAGAGCAAATCACACTACCTTTCTAGATTAGTGATTGCTCATCGGTAGTTGTTAAGTGGTTCATCGAGTGTTGTGGATTGAAAACAACTGCTGTGGCTGTGTTTAGTTCTGACTGGCGTTTCTGTATGCAGTCTTATAGAAAGACTGAATGATTTTATTTTGTCCTTTCCTGCAGTTGCAGAATGGAGTAATGATTAAAACCACCCTTGGTGGAGATTTGTTGACCAAAAAAATAAATAAATAAAAATAATGCAGGATTTGTTCACCCATTTTGCTTTTCTATTCCTTATCTCTGCCTCATTCTGTGGAAGTCTTTGGCTTTACAAAGAGAGGTCATGTTAGATAGGAACAGGGCAAGAACTCAGTTTAGATGGCAAAAGCTCCTACTGCCAAACAGTTATGTGTGTGTTCCATAAGTACTCTGGAGAAAAAAAAAGCATTTGAGTGAGCAATGGCCTTCGGGGGTTGCACCGAATGAAATGCTTTTTTTTTCTGTCCCCCACACCTCTCTTAAGAAGTGTTTGCTCGTTTTTCGGTTATATTCTTTCTTTCTTTCTCTTTTCTCCTTTTTTTTCTTTCCCTTTTTTTAAACTTTTGAGTTCAACTCTGACATCCATGTCTGCCCCAGGATGTCTGTCACAAACTGCAGTCCAACGTTGTGACAATGCTTTTTTTCCCTTCCCGTGCCTTTTATGACCTTCTTTTTTCCTTTCTTTCTTTCTTTTTTCTGTTCTTTTCTTCAAGGTCTGGCGCACCTGACGTTAAACAACCAAGGTATGGGTTCGTTCTGTTTTTTCCCGCACTTTTTTTAAGAGGGGAATGAAAGGCTCCTCTTCTGCCCAACCTTCTCTTCTCCTCAGCTTTTCTCCTCAACTTTCTTCCCTCCTTCCTTTCTTTTTTCTACCCTCCACTTTTCCCTGTCTTACTTTTATTTTCTCCTTCTGTTCACCGTCCATTCTCTTTCCCTCCCACCCTTCCTTTCATGTTCTCTGGTTTGTTTGTACTCTTTCTCCCTTCCATCTTGTTGCGTTTTCCGTTACTCCACCATGTCTGTCACACTCTTGTCCTGTTCTCTGGCCTTTTCTCCTGAAGACCATCCTTTGACCACAGCTCTTCCGACAAAAGGTAATGCTTTTTTTTCTGCTCTCCCTCTTGCCTGGGTTGTGAAAGTGCTTGAAATGATAATGTGTTGTGAAATGTCACCCACCTGCTGAAATGTTTCTGCCAAGAATCACTGAACAGAAGGACAAGTGTTTGTGTCTAGAATGCACAGAGTTTGTAAAAACCTTCTCTGTTGTCATTCTCATTGTTTGGCAATCTGGTCTTAGACAGGTTACAACAGCTTCTATCATTAGTTACAGTACTAAAGGTAATATGGTTACTTCAGGCTTATAACAGCTTCAACCATTCAATGATTTTTTGGAATTCAGTGCAAGCACATTTTGACCTGGCTTTAAACATTATGCTTATCGGTTTCCTATTGTGTTATCAAAGCATTAAGGGATCATGTTTGCTGATATGCCAATGCTGTCCTGAAATGTACAATGTATGCTGCTATGCCAAATTGTGAAAAGTGTGATATCTTTGCTCAGCCTCAAAGTTAAGTTGGTGAACATACTGTGTAAGGGGTTTCCAGGTTTCATTCTTCTGTTTCCTGATCATGTGTCATCAACTGACCTTTATCTCTGATGTTTATCCACAAGCTGGCTTGTACACCAGCCCCTTGCTGGGTGTCTCCTGTAGTGACAAGGTCACAGAGGGTCATGTGTAAGAGAGAAGCACAGACACACAATTGGCTAGGGACAAAATTGACCTTTAGCTAAACTTTCTTCTTTCTCTCTGTTCTTTTTCTTTCTGTCTTTTCTCTTTTCCTCTCCCTCTCGCTCTCCCTCTTTCTCTCCTTATATCTCATTCTACTATTCAACCCCTTCTTTCTACTGATTATACATAAAACATTTCATTGCACTGCATTGTAATTACCCATAGTAGGTGTTGTATTTTATTGACAGGGGCCGATAAAAGTATACCATATTGAGATTTTAACAATGACTGGTAGTTGCAGAAATCACCTTGGGACAAAGTTGCACTTTGATTCTCTTCCTCTTCAGTATTAACAGCTCTCTGTCACTATTTGTGGTAAGACACAAGCAAAACTAAGTAAATCCAAGCAAACCCTAGCAAAAATAATGAATTAAATTTGTTCAACTAATAAACTGAAGACAGTTTCATTCATAGACTAAAATCTTCTTGCCATCAGATTCTTCCATTTTATTCTTCTTAGAAGTATGTCAGTATTAACAGGACTGACTTAAAAAAAGGAACAAAATTCAGGCCAGTATTCAGAATTCTAATTTACAGAAAAGTTGGACATTTTTCAAATGCAATAAAACAAGAATCTGCAAGATGTTTTAAATCTCATGAGCTTTAATTCAACTGACAAAAGAACAAAGAAAAAATTTGATTGATTTTCAATCACCAGACTTAAATGTATTTTTATTTTGAATTTGATGCCTACAACACACTCAAAAACTGGAACAGAGGTATTTTTACCAATGGGCTACATCCCCTTTCCTTTTAATTGCAAATTTTAATCATTTGGGAACTTAAAATACTAACTATTACAGTTAGACTTTAGCTGCTTAACAGTCTTTGGTCACTTTGGTCTGATTCCCATCTTCATGATGCTCCATATTTTCAATAGAAAACAGGAAGCCACACTGTTGTAGCACATGCAGAAGGCAGAATGGCTTTGTTTTGGTAAAATAACAAAGGCTTTCTATAAAAAGATCGCTCCTTGATGGCACAATATATGCTTTTGTCCCAATGGGACCTTTACACATATGTACAGTGGGTACAGAAAGTATTCAGACCCCCTTCAATTTTTCACTCTTTGTCATAATGCAGCTATTTGCTAAAATCATTTCAATTATTTTTTTCCCTCATCAATGTACACACCGCACCCCATATTGACAAACAAAAAAATAATTTTTGAAATTGTTGCAGATTTATTAAAAAAGAAAATCTGAAATATCACATGGTCCTAAGTATTCAGACTCTTCGCTGTGACACTCATCTTTAACTCAGGTGCTTCCATTTCTTCTGATCATCCTTGAGATCACCTTCATTTAAGTCCAGCTGTGTTTGACTATACTGATTGGACTTGATTAGGAAAGCCACACACCTGTCTATATAAGACCTTACTGCTCACGAGAATGCATGTCAGAGCAAATGAGAATCATGAGGTGAAAGGATCTACCTGAAGAGCTCAGAGACAGAATTGTGGCAAGGCACAGATCTGGCCAAGGTTACAAAAAAAATTCTGCTGCACTTAA
>JBBPDA010000110.1:250807-262610 GCA_037974385.1 Arnoldichthys spilopterus | reverse complement strand
AAGACTGGACCAAACACAAGAGTCTAAATAGCCTACACTGAGGGGAAACACCTGGAACGGGGAGGAGACAGAGAAACAAGGATCAGGTGTGAGGCGAGACGAGGACACAAGAAGCAAAACATGACAAGACTGACCACAAGGGGGCGACACGTTACAAGAGGAATAAGAAGATTCAGGATTCAGAGTGTTAGAAGTTAATTCTAGAGAAATTATAAGATTTAAGATCCACAGTTATAGGAATTGGTTTTAGAGGAAGAATAAGATTCAAAATTCAGAGTGTTAGGAGTTAGTTCTAGAGAAATTGTAACATTCAGGATCTATAGTATTAGGAGTTACTTCTAGAGGAATAAGAAGATTCAGGATTCAGAGTGTTAGAAGTTAATTCTAGAGAAATTATAAGATTCAAGATCCTGGGTGTTAGGAGTTAATTCTAGAGAAATAAGAAGATTCAAGATCTAGAGTGTTAGGAGTTAATTCTAGAGAAAAATAATATTCAAGATCCAGAGTGTTAGAAGTTACTTCTAAAGGAATAATAAGATTCAAGATCCATAATGTTACAGTAGGAGTTACTTCTAGAGGAATTATGTTATTCAAGTTCCACAGTGTTAGGAGTTAATTCTAGAGGAATAGTAAGTTTCAAGATCCAGAGTGTTAGGAGTTAATTTTTTCTTTTATCATAGGAAACAAGTGAGTACTTGAAGCGCACACTAGACTGAAGCAGGAATGAGCCTTTCTGTGTTAACTGCCAGCTTGGCACTATGGCTACAGCTTAGGGGCTACTCGTGCAGAACGGACACGAATCTCTTCATTAGAAAAGGTCCCTGAGGATTAAGACACAGACGTAGCAGAGACAGAGAGGGTGCCTTCTCTGTGCTGTAAGAGACATGCGGCTTGTATCCACACACACACACACACACACACACACACACTTACACTCAAAAACCTCAAGGTAATCTCCCCAAGAAGGCTCCAGTGAATGAATTAAGTCTATAAGATTCTAGTGAAGTGTTCCGGTCTTTCGTTATAGAAAATCTCATCATCTCCCCTACCGGTGTGTTCGTTTGATAAGGCTTATTTGCTTTCCATAAATGACACTCAGTCCAGAAACCTTGTTAATCTTAACACTTAGTGTGTGTCACCTAATCAGCCATAACATTATGACCACTAAAAAGGACAGTGGATAACACTGATTATGTATTTTATGACAAAGGCCCCTGTCAGGGTCTGGTGGGAGGTATTAGAGAGCAAGTGAACAATTGATGATTTGCATGAGAAACCATCATGCTACTGTAATGATAATCATCACATGGACTAGGGAGGACTTCAAAAACTGCTATCAGTTAAAACAATCCACTGCTGCATCAAGAAATGCAATCTGAAACTGTATTAGGCAGGGATGAAGCCATACATCAGGTCTATACAGAAACACCTTCAAGCTCTTTGGACTTTTCTCAGGTGGACCAAAAGGCAGTGGAAATGTATGCTGTGGTCAAATTAGTTTACCTTTCAGCTTGTTTTTGGGAAAAGTGGACTTTGAGCTCTCCGTACTAAGGATGAAATAGACCATCCAGACTGTTATCAGGGAGGGAGGCATCAGTGCCCATGGCATGGGTGTGAAAGCCCTATTGTCATGGTGGTGTTGGGTTTTAGATAGACATATATCAACTAGGCAATGCCAGGTCTCATTTTGCACAGGCTACAACAGCATAGCCTCATAGACACAGTATGTGTTCTTGACTGCCCTGCCAGCAGTCCAGATCTATCTCCTGTTGAAAATGTATGAAGCCTCATGAAAAGGTGAGTCAGACAATGCCCACCATGGACTGTTGAGCAGCTGAAGCAAGAATGGGGGAAAATTCAGTTTGCGAAACTACAGAAATTATTATCCATAGTTCATAATCAATTAAATAGTAAAATTTAGAGAAAAGGTGACGCAAACATGCCACCCTCCCATCTTTTTTCTGTTGCCATGCGATGGGTTGGCCTCCTGTCCTGGGTGTACCCTGTCTTGAGCCAGTACTGCAGCTTCCCTGCCACCCAAAATAGAAAAAGTGGTTTTAAGAATGAATGAATGAAAATACTGGAAATATCTTCCTTGAACTTTGGTCAGTAAACAAAATGTTCAAGAGAGTTAACAAATCACAAACAATATAGGAAATTTGAATATTTCACCCAATTATCATATGCCTGTGTTTTAGAGAAATCAGCCTTATGTAGCATGAAACACAGACACACATTCTGGCTACATACTCCTTATGCAAAATCACATTTGTTATTAATAAATGTAATTTTATGTAGGATGTACTAAAAGACATTTTCATTGGATTTTTACAAGTGCAGCTGTAATGATCAAATGGGAATAATAGATTAGCCACTGGTCTTGTTAAAATATCTACATCTACATGTAAAAACCATCTACAAACCCCATTTCTAGAAAAGTTTGAACATTTGTGGTCTGTTTTCTCTTAAAACTTAATTTAACTGACAAAGTCCAAATAGAAGATTTCTAATGTTTTTACTGGTCAACTTAAATGCAATTTGTGAATGAATATAAACAAATTTAGAATTTTATGCCTGCAACACTCAGAGGCTCGTTTGCTACTGTTTCTGTTTGCTAATTTTCAATTTTACTTTCTATGTCTGTTTTTCCTCAATAACAAGCTGAAATGTGGATGCATCTGACCACAGCACATGCGAACGAGCTTAATTCTTTGTGCTGAGAAATGTTCTGGCTGACTGACTATTCTTTTTATGAAGTTTGGTACAAAGTCATGACCCATCTTTGCTTGCTAAGACTGAGCCTTTGGTTGACACTATTTTTATAGCCAGTCAGGATATCCTCTTCTGTTACCTGTGTATTTGTTTTAGGTTTAGGCATGCAGTTTGCACAATACTTACTGGTTTACATGAGCTTCAATTACTTTTTAGGTATGTTAGCCTAGTGCAAAACGTAAGTAGCAGTCTTTACTCACCATCATTGTCTTGACTGCATTTAGATAAAGGGGAAATTTTTCACTAGAATATTACTGTAAGTATTCATAGCTCCTCATGTGAGTTGACCCTGACTTCAGGCTTCTGGGACGAATAGCCTGTATTATATGCCAAATGAGCATAGCACATAATTAGCCGCTGATTTGTATGAGCAAAAAGTGGCAGTGCTCATCAATCAGAACCTTTACTTTATTCCTTGTTCACACAGTTCCTTCTGTCCCGTCACTCTCTTTACTCTCTTTTTCCTCTTCTTCTAACTTCATCTTTTCTTATTCATTTTACTATATATTTTTTTATTACTGTACATTTTCAAGTGCGATCCTCTGGCCTGTTTCCTTTCTCTGTAATCCTTCATTCCTCCTTTTCACTTTATCTTGATAACATTCTCTTACTTTGCTTTTATTCTCACTCTTTCTCTTTCTTCTTTCTCTACTTTTTTTTTCTTTTATCTCCGTCTCTCTCCATCTCTCTCCTTCTCTCTCTCTCTCTCTCTCTCTCTCTCTCTCTCTCTCTCTCTTGCTCTCTCTTGCTCTCTCTCGCTCTCTCTCACTCTCTCTTGCTCCCTTTCCCTTTTTCTCATTTAATTGGCCGGACGTGTATAACAAGTCTCTGCAGGCGTCTTTAAGCCTCACTGAAGACCTCGATTGCCACAATCAAGCCACATCCGAGAACGCGAATTACAGTCAACAGAGCAAATGATTAAATCTGTATTACACAACGTTAATAACCGTCCTCAAATTAAAGGCTGAGGCAATGGCTGTGCATCTGCAACTGCAGAAATGATTCAGCTTGCTGTATCAAGGCATCTCTCTCATTAAAGACAGGCCATAGTACTTACCCACTATGGCGTGAATGAAAAGAAAATAATTAATTTAAGAAAAGAGGGACAAATGCTTCTCTGCATCTTCATATGTCAATTAAGATAAATAGTGCGTGGAGAGGTGCAGTAGGTATAGTTAACAAATTGTCCAGCTAGGGAGGGAGTGAGTATTGATGAAGAAAATTGATCACAGCCAACAAGTAAAAAACTCACACATGGATGTTGTTAGGTTTGACAAGTATTTAATAATGAAACAATTTCAAAGCAGCATTAATTAAAATGTCTCCCATAGAGCCCATATTTATGTACGTATTTATTTATTGTAGCAGCCCATTGTCACTGATGGTGTTTTGTAAGGCAAAGCTGGAGGAATTATCTGAGTTGCAAAGCGCTTAGCGTTTGACAGACTGGCACAATAATTACACTTTGACAGGACGCCATGAGATGCGTGCCATCATCCTCCATTTTCCCCAAACGCTAGAAATTGCTTTCACATCTGAAATTGAGCAGCATTTCCTCTTCACACTTTCTCAAGAAAGAGAAACGTTTCATGAAATGAGCAGGCCGAGACATATCTCATTGTTGACTGCAGCCCGTCATTTTTTTGAAAGGAGACGGTCAGACATGGACATCTGGATGAAGGCAGAAAGGGAAAAAAATGTCTAAACCAGTCAGCTCTCAGCCTGACTTACTCTGAAAGTGTACATACCTACATACTCGTGCACTGACATTGGATGGAAATTAAAAGTATCAATAGATTGACACATTAACACAATAAAACCTCATTTGCAATATTATGTTTAATTCAATTGATATATTTTGATTATATTATTAACAGTGTTTTTGCAGAGCTGCACAGGGATTCAGGTTTGCCTGCATCAAAATGAGATGCTCCTACTTCTGCTACCATTAATTGGCAAATGATCACTATGGCATCAACTAAATGTTCAGATTTACTTAACTGCCACAAAGCCTAGAGCCATCTGGAGAAACTGGTAAGGTAAAGACACCAGGCCTATAATATATAGACCTAGTAATGCAAGCATGCATTTAATATCTACATTTTGCAAACAAATTCTTTTATATACCCTTACCCACAATGCTCAGTGTTTCTGTGGTGATGGTAGCAGTGTTCTGCACTCCATCAGGCCTGCTCCAGACTGCCTGTCGTGGTTACCAGGCAACAGGCTCCTCACCCAGCAACAGTGCAGCAAAGGTGTGTGACGTTATCAAACTATGCAGCTCACACCCACAGCAAGTCTCACCAAACTGTGTGTGTGTGTGTGTGTGTGTGTGTGTGTGTGTGTGTGAGTGTGTGCTTAAGTTCATTCTTAAAAGTAAATACTTAAATAATTTTACCATTTTAATAAAAATAGATGCCACAAAGGATTTTATGTGCATTGACAAAGAATTTAAGCTCCCTTAAGAACCAGTTTTTGACCAAAATTTTTGCAACAAACCCTTTCTGACACCCTACATATTAAATGTATAGGTATATTAAAAGTAGGTCTTACCTTTTATATTGTGTGAACATTTTATGAGGAATAGGTTTATATTAAAAATACAAAATTATTTGAAATTCTGTCTTTTTATATTAATTTGTCAAAAATTAAGAATGTTTTACTTTTTCCTGTGAAGGTAACATTTTAGAGATACATTGTTTACCATTTTTTATAAGTGCATATGGGTTTTATATCTATAATTGTCTTTTCTCACAGACATTAATGTTTTATAAAGCTTTAACTCTTAACCGGTGTGGACCAGACCAAACCCAGCGCAGAAAGCACTCTGTGCTAAAATGCTAAAAAGCAAATGTATTCATAATTTCCCTGAATTTACCTGATTTGGTAAGATAATAATTAGCTGGAAGTAATGAAAAAATATGGGTCTGCGTGAATAATGTTTGCATAATTTGCTTTAATTACCTTCATTTTCCCTGCTTTTACTGTAGCGATCTTTTTGACACATAATGATTTTTTTTCCTCACACACACATGAAGCCAGACTATTACTTTCCATGTACACTTTTTCAAATGTGTGCTTGGAAATATTCCATTCATTTCTTTTGTACTTTGGATGCATAGATGGTAATATATAAAAGGCAAAGAGATATTATAACAACGAGCCACACGTACAACTCACAGGTCTACAATATGTCTGGGAATGATACGTTCAAAATTCATCCAGGTATAGGGTTCATGAAGGGTAAGGACATCACATTATAAAGGTATATATTTGACTGCAGTTAGGTTGTTGTAATATTTTAGCTTTTAAATTGAAAGAAACAGCTTACATATGCTCACACATGACCCGGCAAGAGCCTGCAGTACTTTATTAACACTTTATTGAATCCTCAGACCTGGTCAAGTATTAATTTAAATTTGGAATTCCATTAAATAATCATCAATATCCATTTATGAGTCCGTGTTTCATCAGCCAAGCAAGCAGGGCTTTGAAGATAAGTATCGCTCATCTCATTCGGGGAACATATTTCTTCTCCCCTTCATTCTCGCAGACCTGCTGTGTTTGAGGAATTATTCTTCTTTTTTTCTTAAATTAGAAATTAGCTTTGCTTTCTACGATCATGCTGATTAATGGCACCAGAGCCTCATTTTGTAGTCAGAGTCTGTGATTAGGGAGGAGAAAAATGTGGACAGGTATGAGATTTTAAATACAACATATTATATTTTCTTCTTTCCAAAATGAAATTAAATGTAAATGCAGTTCCATTATAAGATACTTATCTACCTTTGCACTAACAGCAACATTTTTCTGACTTTTTTGTATTTAATTGCATATTTTTGAGTCCATATGACTATGTGTGTTTTGAATAGGTGGTAATATATTGCAGATCAGGCTGTATTAATTAGCTTGGATTATTTTTAATACATTTTTAGTTGTCATCAGATTAAGACTAATCTGACATTAATGTGGAGCTGATATGAATGCCCCATTCATACGTGGGGCATTCATACATTTTGTCTATGTATTTTTATATTCCATTATATACAACATGCAATGAATTTAGATTTATTATTATTTGTCTGCAGCACATGTTTTATCACTGTGTTATATCAGACTGTAGTAAGTGACAGTCATTTTCCAAAGAATGTTTCTAAATATTGGAACTCAAAATTTGCTTATATTTAAAAAATACAATTTAATACAAATTAAATACAATTTAAGATTTTTATATCATTTTACAAAATGTCCCAGTTTTTTTCTGACATGGAGTTTTTAATATTTTACTGATTTTTTATTTTTTTTTGCTGCTCTGTATTATACCTGTCCCAGCCTAAAATGTGTGATAACACTCCCCTTCACTCCAGCATTAATTGTCAGGCTAAACTACTTTAGGCTCCACTCCACATGTATTTTTGAAGGTCATATGCAAATATGTTCATGTAACACCACAGCTTAAAAGATGTGTCAGTTTAACAGCTAAATATTCATTTACAAACTGTGGGGACTGCAGAATAAACCACATGTTTTGAAAGCTTAGCAGTTTTTACAGTGCATCAAACTCTTTGGTTTCTATATTGACCAGGAGTCATATCTACACTACAAATACAGCCATTTTACTTACTACTCAAAACTAGCAGTGAGTCTACGTGTGTCTTCTTAGTTTTAATATGCATTATTAATGATGGCAAAATATTGAGAGAGCTGAAAAAAGTTTAAAAAACCCCAAATAAATAAGAATATTTAATTTGTGTTTAATATATTTATATATTCAGTTATAACTTTCAGTGATTACTTTTGATAGAAAAAATGCTTAACTTAAACATGCTATGATAGGTGACACTTGTGTCAGTTTTCCTCTGCCTTTTGAAAACAGGTGAGAGCCAGGCAGAGCCTTGAACCCAAGCTAAAAGAAAATTTCCCATCAGACTAACACTGATTTAACTCTTGAGACCACTTGGACATGTGTGATAAGACACAGCACTGAAGCTGCTGTAATGTGGCTGCAATTTGCATGCCAGTCTGTGTTATGTTTCTCAAAGTCTGATTCCATAGCCGGCGCAGAATTACGAATGGAAAAGTTATCAACACTACAACCTCTTCATCACTGAACATTCAGTTTCTGTTTTGTTTTTCAGCTTGTTGGCAATTCTCTAATTTCCCTCTGCCTTTTAGACACTGCAACTTCTCAGTGCACAATTAGTAGCACAACTGCAGACTTTGTATCAAATGTTAACTTCAGGTGCACTGTAAACATTTGTGCTGTAAAAATCAAGGCATTTTTTGCACAGAGCCTACTCTTGTACATACACCTACAGTATTTTTGTATGTTCCAAAAATGTTCTAAAATAACTAGCACATGCTCATGTAAGGTCACTACATACATTCCGATGGGTTGTTAGATAAAACAAATACATTATAGGTTATTAGGAATAATTTTTTTTTTCCCTGCCAAAAAATGTTGAGGATTGTTCAGACATATATTTTTTTTATAAATTGTCCTTTGATGTTTGTTTCAACCAAACTGTTTTATTGACGGTTTGAAATAAATGCCAAAATCCCAGATGTGATCCAGACTCTAAAAAATAACAATGCTATTCCAAGAATGCAGTGCTGACTCTTCTTTTGAATCCTGCAGCTCAAACCCCATTTCCCGCACATTTTTCACTTTCCCCCCCTTTTTTACATTCTCTCTGTCTTTCTCGTCTTCCCTTTAAAGATGGAAGTTTCCTTTGCATCCTTTGATGGAGAGCAGAACGTTGTCATCCTGTTGTGCTGCAAACTCATGTTCTGCTGATGGCTTTCCCTGTCTTTCTCTTCATCTCCTCTTCAGATCTCTTTCTGTGAGGGAGTGTGTGAGAGACACAGAGAGGGAGAGAATCTCAGCACTTGGTTTTCACTGATGTCTGCTTAATATTGCAGTTACCATACATATTAATTGCAGGGTTGCAACATAAATCATAATTGATAATGTCATATATGTAAAATGCAATTTTATATTATTACTTGGTAAATCGTGAAAATATTTGACTTGAATTGATGTAGATTGTGGTTGAATTATGCAACACAAGAAGATAGATCTTAAAATAAAATAGGAACTGCACAGTCAGTCTGACTGATTGCACTGCACTACAGGAAGTGTCGATTGTTTTGTTGCACTATAAATGAAATATACTGTTTGTCACAATTATTTAAATTGAACCTTGAATAATAGCGGTGCTGAAATAAAGTGACAATTGATATATTTATCAGTTGTTGCAATCATTATTTCCAATGCTAATTAGCTGATTTCAGGTGTTTTCTTAATGCTCTAACACTATTTTATGAGTTTATGTTTTCTTTTTTTATTCTTCCACTTTATCTGTACCTTGGTCTGATGATTTTCTGTTTTTTTTTCTTTCCAAGCAGTTGATCTCAAGCCCTTGAACTTTGTTGTATTATTCAGAAACATAACTTTCCCTTTGGCTTTCTTTACCACTTTACTCAATGATAAACACAATTAAGTTGAAATAAGGAGGTGGTGCAGAAAAGACAGGTGTATGTACAGACTTATGGATTTTGGCTGCACAATATAGATGAATTAGTAATAAGATAATTATGTACCTAATATATCAATTATATTGATTCACACAGTAATTATGGTTCCTCTTAATTTATTTATGGTGTATATAATTTATTGCGATGTGTGCTTTCTGTTGGGTCATATGTTTAAGATCCACAAAAATACTCACTGGTTAAGGACTCAGGGATTAATCAGGATGCTCACTATACAATATTTTGTGATTATTCCAAGAATATGGCATTTGGATATTAAAGCACTGTGATAGCTGTGCAAAGGCCAAGATTTCCTTTGTCTTCCCAATTTTAAGAAATATTTAGTTATAGCATAATCAGTGTCAGTGGATCCTTATGCAAATCAGTTTTAATATAGAAGGTCAAGCATTTTGTTTGCTAAATCCACTGTTAGAGGATATTAGTGGCCTGTAATATAAGACTGATAATATAAAAACATAGTAATGATGTGGAGGCAAGAAACCTCACTTTGCACCCTAGTAACTAGGCACGATACTACAACTCACAATCACTCATGACAGCCAAGCATGTGTTCTCGTAACATGTGTTATTATAATTATTAGTTTAATGGATCCTGATATTTGCAGAAAACTTTGAAGTGTTAAAACTTTAAAGAGAATTATGATAGTTTGTCATAAGCTTGCAGACCTGCCTGTACCCATACTACCTACACCTGTGCCCACACTTTAACACTTCAGGAAATATATGTAGGCATGTTGTTTACTGTAGGTGTGAAGAATGCAATTTGCTTTGATGAGCTTTCGATGCGTTCTCAGGTTAAAGTTCTCGAAACCTGCTGGTTGTGTAGTCAGTTATATAAATTAATTATATTTTATTATTTAAATGTAGTCAATCAGCCAAGACTTGTTAGATGAGGTTTGCTTTTAGCTTTACATTGGAGCTATGAGACTGATGTAGCCACTAACTTGACACTATTTTAGATGAGTGTTTGAAAACATAGGCCTGCTATTTATTTGATGCTGACTGGTTCACACAAGCTACAATTATGTGTAAGTTTTATAGCATCATAGCTGATTTTAAATACCAAACAAATCTACCAAACTCTGGATAAAGTTTAATGTTAAATACTTATATGGACAAATGACGTCCAAAGTATGTTTTTATGGATTATTAAATCTCATCTGCACTAAACTTTAGTTAATATGATGGAAAATGATCATGAAAAAGTGTCTTTGTGGTTATAGGGTCAAAATAAAGGACATTTTTGGTACAGGTTTTTACTTTCTTACAGTACAGTTATTTCAGTTAAAGGTTACATTACATTTGTGCAATTCACCATAAAGTCTTTTCTTATTTACCAAAGATGACAGTAATAATGAAACTAGTGTTGTCTTCTTCTTCTTCTTTCTGATGATGGTGATGATGATCATGTCAATGTTCTAAACCTTGCACATTTTTTCAGAATGGACATGTCTCATGATCATAATAAGCTGGTTACCAGCAGCAATGACAGTGTGTGGCTTTGAGAGACAGAAAAGGAAACGATGATAGTAAACATGTTATGTTTGACCCAGGGTAGCATCTCTGCAGGGTCAAAGAATCTATGCTAAACTGCTTTTGGGGTTTGCTTTGTTTGTGGCTCAGATGGTGTTTTCATGTAAAGAATATATCGTGCCTGTGACAACAAACCTCATACTTATGACATGGAAACTTTGTCAGAGAGAGGATATGCAGTCTTCACTTTAATGTATGTTTAATGAAATGCGATTTTAATTTTGAGCCATTTATGTTGATTCATTCATTGTGAAATGTTTACATAACATTGACAAATGGCATGAGGAAAAAAATGGCATGAGGTTTTGAAGTGACAATGACTATATGCAGGCTGCTTTTTGAGTGAAGTATAATCTCTCTCTTTCTCTCTCTCCCCCCCCCCTCTCTCTATAGGTGACTCATCCCAAGTGGGTAAGTGGACTCATTTTTTTTTATCTTTTCTTTATCACAGCCTTTAACAGATCACACTGCCTTCTGAAGGTCATGTTCTTGGCACTGATGTCAAATTGAATGTTCTGCTGTCTCTGTTGACACAAGCTACAGTGATTGCACTGTTTACACAGACAAACAGATATCAGTTCCCCCACACAGACACACACATACACCCACACACACAAACTTAATCAGTCGCTCCCATCCCATTGTAATAAGCAGTCTGGCATTCTACCAGACAGAGCCTCACAGATTAAAATCACACACACCCAAAAAGCAAGTTCTAAGTGTCTGCAATTCCAGCCTGTTTGTTTGTAAAATCATCACTGCTGTAGTCTTTGCGGTTCTGGAAAAAAATCCAAAGAGAATCTCTCTTTCTCTCTCTCTCTCTCTCTCTCTCTCTCTCTCTCTCTCTCTCTTTCTCTCACACACTCTCTCTCTCTCTCTCTTTCTCTCTCTCTCTCTCTCTCTCTCTCTCTCTATCTCTCTCTTTCTCTCACACACTCTCTCT
>JBBPDA010000110.1:240633-250707 GCA_037974385.1 Arnoldichthys spilopterus | reverse complement strand
TAATAAGTAGCTGACCTTTGGCAATAACCGTGCTGATGCATTTTATTAATATTTAAATTATCTAATCGTATTTGAACCCAATGAATTCAGTGCATCACTGTGGTCAGGGCGAGTCTGAATACAGAACATGAAGCCGGGTGTAATAACTATGATAAAGAATGACATGTATAGCCATTAGCACACACACACACACACACACACCATAGTGGCCTCCCCTTCACACCCTGCCCCTGAGCTGAACTACAAAGGGCAAATTAATAATGAATTTAGTGGCGTTAGTGGCCCTAGCTTGGCATTAGCACGTGCCCTGACTCTGCTCAAGTGAAAGCTCATTACAGCTCAAATCTGAATCACACATTCAAACACACCATTCACACTGGAGCAGTGTTCAGGTTAAGCAGGGAGAAAGGCAGCAGGGGCAGGAGCAATGTGCTCTTAAAGGGCCTGTATCAGGCTTTTTTATATATCATTTAGAGTTTAATGTATTGTGTATCTTTGTAAACATACCATTCGTACCATTCACTCTCGAGTCCATACGACCCATGTATGACAATTACGCTGCAGAAACAGCCCGTTTTCCAATTCAGGTTAATTATGTCACAAAAAACAAGGCATACACCGCCTATTCAGCAGGTCAGCCACGTCCACTCACATTACAGCTAGAAGGTTTGCAGTGTTTCCTGTGGATCATGAGGCATGTGACAGCACCATAGCAGGGGTGGTGAGCCATTTGGTTGCCAGCGGAAACACTGCATTTGTTTCAGCCCAGATTGCCTTCTGAATGAGGCGCAATACCCGGCAACCAATCAGAATAGAGACTGCTTACATTCGTCATCCTTAAAGACACAGTAACAAAAGCAACCGGCAAAAGGCTGCAGGACGCAAATGAGCCTCTAGCCAATCGCAGAGCTTCTTAAACGTTGATGTGATGGAGCTGGCCTAAAATGTTGCAGGCTAAATAAAGAGATATATGCAAATGTGCTGGTTGTTGTGACATCACAAAAACGAGGATTTACAAAACGGGCTGTTTTTAAGGCTTGGTTTCCTTATAGGGACTGTATGGATGGTGGCGTGAATGTACATTGTGAATATTTAACAGCACTCGCACACTTTTTAAGTACAGAAATGGAAAACATCGCAATCGCAAAAAAAGTAGCGGTATAACCACAATACTGATATTTCTGCCCGTATCGTGCAGCCCTAGCGATATGTCAGGGTATGTATTTTTAACAATACCTACACACTTCAAACCTTTTTTAAATCAGATAAAAGGGGCACGGACCCCGAAAAAGATCAGAGACGCAATATGTAGCGGTATAATAATACTGATATTTTGTCCATATAATGCAACTCTAGCATAAACCCACATAAATATCGTTGCATCCCATAATATCAAGTGTATCTTAAGGGGGAAAAAATACAAGTGAAAGTGTATGTGCGCAGCCCTGAATAAGAGCATCTGCTCAATTAGTAAATGTAAGTGTCAATATAAATGTAATGAGTGTGTGAAATGTAAAAACACATACAGCCAAAACACACACACACACACACACACTGAGTGATGAGCACTCCAGCATTCGTGAGCAGTGGGCAAATGCAATTATACTCAAAATACAAGATGAAATGACTCGTACCGCGCGGCCTGTTCCACAGAGAACAAACTCCAGTCCTCCCCGTCTACCGCCGAGCTCTGCGCCTCCTCGGAATTCAGCGTTTCCTGCTCTTCTCATTCAAAAGAATCACTATACTCACTACTCCTCATTTGATCTTCCCCCACCGCGCTCTCTCTCTCTCTCTCTCTCTCTCTCTCTCGGCTCATGGGTGCTGTGTGGAGCTTATCTAATGAAGCACCACAGTAACTCACACTCCTTCTCTCCCTTTGGCCAAACACACACACCCACACCCACACACACACCCACACACACACACACACACGGTTTTGTAAGATAGGGAACCCCTGGTGTACTAAGCGAGCTAAGGTTAAGTATTACCCAGAAAAGTCCTAGATAGAAAGCTGCCATCTGTGTTCATGTGTGAGCTTTTTTGGAGCTTTTCTGGTTGTCCTGAATTTGTAGTAAAACCACAGATATGTAGGTCTGACCTACATCAGCAACAAAATAGTTTTGACTCTGTAAAGTGCTTTTTACAAAAGATGTCAATCTAAATCTCTCAGGCACTGTGGCCTCCATTCCTCCCGACTTTCAAACTATAAACTCTATTTCCAGAAAAGTTGGGATTTTTTCATAAAATACATTTGGTAATATAAAAAAATTTAGAATTTTATGTCTGCAAAAAACACAGGTGTGTTTACCACTATGTTATGTGTCCTGTTAATTACTTTTTAATCATCCAAAACTATAGAAACCCAAAACAAATGGAACAAATCTTGAAATGTTTTAAGACAAACGATGCAAAATTCAAGTCCAGGCCCGGGCACTACAGAGGTTCCCTTGAACAAGGTACCATCCTGCTACACTGCTCCCTGGGCGCTGTTGATAGCTGCCCGCTGCTCCACGTGTGCACGTGTGATGGGTTAAATGCAGAGGTCACATTTCATTGTGGTGCTTGAGTATGTTCACAATGACAAATCTTCAAATTAATAAAAAAAATACCACTGTATTATATCACTTTCTTTTTCATTAAACTTTTTAATTATTTGGGAACTGAAGGATTAACTGTTGCAGTTTTGCAGTTTGAATTTTTATACATACTTGCTTTATATAAGAATTCAGCTGCTTCAAAGTCCATGGCCAACATTGTGTCATTCTTCTCTTTATGAAGCTCCATTCATTTAATACGAGACAGATCTGGATTGCTGGCAGGCCATTCAAGCACATGCACTCATTGTCTACAAAGCCACACTGTTGAGGTGCATGAAGAGTGACCATTCTGTCTTGCAGAACCATGGACACAAAAATGTGTCACCTTAGTGGCAGCATATGTTTCTTTAAAATTCCAGTGTACATCTCTGTCAATGGATATTGTTCCAGCTTTAACAGTATGGCAAGTTGTAATTGCCCACTTCTCTCACAACATTGTACAAAAAGAAATGTGTGTGTGTAGTTAGTCAGTAAGTTAAAACATAACTTTATGAAAACACTGAGGGAAATTTGTAAGAAAACAGATCTGATTGTGTGTTTAAATCACCCATAGTCAGGGTTGGCATTTCACTTGATGGTTTCAAAGGCCCAGTTTGTCAGTGTGTGTGTGTGTGTGTGTGTGTGTGTGTGTGTGTATGTTTATTGGTTTGCCTGTTAAAAAGGCATGCGGCTGTGAAATAAGCAACCCGTTAAATGCAATCTGCTGCAGCAGAGAAGAAATGGCATCATAAATGAACAACACCTCTCTCTCTTTCTCTCTCTCTCTCACTCACTCACACACACTCTAATTCTTTACCTCCCTCTGTCCCTAAACCTACCTTCCTCATACACACACATACACACACACACACACACACACACGGTAGTTGAAGCGTGTCATTAAAGGAGACAGCAATGCCTCCCTTAGCCTTCTTCATACCCAGCTAGTCTCCATTATTTCTCTCTCTCGCTCTCTCTCTCTCTCTCTTTTTTTTTTAATTGTCTTCTTGCTACACTTAACTTTCATCTTATTTCACATATATGTTCTAATATGTGAAAGGACAGACAAGGAGAGAGCTGTGAGATGTAAAAGTGACAGAATGAAAGAGGTAAAAGAAAGAAAGAAAGAAGGGAGGAAAGGAAGGGAAGAGATGGAAGCAGGGTGGCACAGAGAGAGCTGGTTTCCTAAAGAGGCCAGGCTGTGCTGTCACTGTCTGGTGGCAGCGGTGGAGACAAAGTACAACTGTGTTAGGAATGTGTTCTATATGAAGGTGAGCAGCTTCTGTGCTGCAGTAACACTGAGAAGACTCCCCTAGACATTAGGAGATGGAAGTGGAAGGGGACTGATCATACATACACAGGTTGATAGGAGCCTATCACAACCTGAGAGCGCACCAGAAAGGGCATTAATTTCCTGATACTGATACTAAAATACTGATAATTACCCATATAACTGATTATTAATCATTAATACTGATGATTAGATATTATTACTACTCCATTATTAATTCCTTTATAGATGCATTGATTGATCTATGTTGTAATGTAAGCCATATCTATTCTAAATAAAAAATTGGCAATAGTATATATTTTTTTACATTTATGCCAGTAAAGCCCCTTTGAAATTAACTGACAGAAAAGATTAGTTAGTTGTTGTTGTTTTGTTTTTTTTGTTGATTTCCTATGACAGTAAACCTTCCATTCTTTCTCCAGACATCTGTCACTACTCTCATTTTTCTCTCTTGAGTTCAGTTTTCTTAGTTTTCAGTTTTGTTCTGTCCTTGTGCAGTACTGATCTAAACTTACTAAAGAAGTATTTTTTTCTTGTACTATTTGAATATTCTATTAAATGAATTGGGGAAATTCGTCTCTGTTCTTTGGATGCTTCAATGTTTACAGTAAACCCTTCAGTAATTTCTTTACCTTAACCCTAACTCTGAATATTATTGCTCTGCAGAGCTATGCCTGTAAGCTATCTGTCTAGATCTGACCATGAGATGTTTTGCATCTAAAAAGAGCCGGTTCTGTCAAGTTGATAAAAAAAAAAAAAAAACTAAATGGTTTCTCTCAGTCCATCATTTATGATGTTTACTGGGCAGATGTTTTTAGCTGTCCAGTTATCCATAGCATTAGTTCCCTTCACATTTACTGATTTCATTATATGCCAATGAGTACCACACTCTTGTACTGTAGACTGATGAGGCCCTGTGGAGACTGGTTTGGTAGGGTGTTTTACTTTGAGGTGATTTGTCAAAAAGAAATTACTTTTGTGGTAATTAAATTTGACTTTGCAAATTGTGCAGTGTACATGATGGTTTGGTTTGGTGGCACACGTCCTCACAGCTGCCACAGTTAGTAAACATGAGACAGTAGTTTTTTGTTTGTTTTTTTCATTTCAGATTAATTACAAAAATGTAATTTTGACAGAATTAAAAAGAGTGAACCATTAAAGAATTAAAATAAATGCAAATGTCTCTACAAAACAATTCTTACTATAGCAGTTGATATGAATTGTTGATGCTAATATATCATTTTTCAGCTTTTGCTCACTAGCTGTAGTATGTGTAGTCCTGCCATACACATCAAATATCTTCCGTTGTCATGGATATTTTTTCCAATCATATTTAGACTATTTTACTTGCTTAAATAATTTTTATTTATATGAATGTGCCTACAGATTTTGGCTTCCAACTATAAATTATAAATTGCTACTAATTAGGCTATATTTCTTGACAGTGCCTTGTGCCAGCTCTTGGATGCTGCTTATTGCGCTGGGGTACTGTGAAGGCCAGTCAAGGTCGAGTGAACAATTAAGCAACAATATTACTCACCCATACAGTGTCCAACAAATATAAACTGTCTCTTATTTTTGATTCTTGAAAGTAACGCCCCATGCCTCAATGCAGCTTTGCACACCATTGGCATCCTTTCAAACAGCTTCATGAGGTGCCTCCTGGGATGCTTTTTAAACTGACATAAAAAAGAGACATATGCTGATCATAGTTTTGTCTTTGCAGATTATTCCATAACCTGTCTTAAAAACAGATTTCAAGCATTTAAGCATGAGCCTTTAGATCTAAATGGCTTTATAACACCACATGGTCTGTTAGTTGTGTCCAAACTGACTGCCTGACTGCCACTGTAGCTTTCTCTGAGATTTAATGCTGCTGCTGTGTATTATTATGCATCACTCACATAGCCTTTTAATGCACAAGTACATTTTCAAAAATCCCTCTGTGTTATTTGTGAAGTGAAGCCATTAACACCTGATCTCTTTTAAATCAGAACTACAGATTATTGAGCTGTGTATTTGTCTGTCTAAACATGGATAGTGAAGTGCAAGGCTAAATTTTCCCATGCTTAACTTTTCATCATTTATTTTTTTGGCATCTAAGAGTGCGTCTTATTTTAGGTGCCAAAATATGATCAGGAGCACTTCCAAAAATATGCACGAAAATATGTCCCGTTCTATGAAGTTTTTGTTATTGCATAAAAATAATATTAACTTAAGAATGATTTAAACTATTCGTATATTTTTATGGCAGTGGACATGCAGTGGGACATAGTGATGTTATTGGACTAATTTCAAGCTCACAGCGAGTGACCAGAATCCACGGGGCAAAGAATGAGTCACAACACTCTTTTTTTGTTTCCTCTTCTTCACATCCTATTAACTAGCATATGCATACAGGGCAAATCACTGCTGTCTCTTGCCTAGGGTCTATCAGTGCTTGATCATCACTGTTTGTGTGTGTGCGCGTGTGTGTGTGTGTGAGTGCATAATTAGCAGTTATTTGTGCTGGGTTTCACGTAGCACTGTCATTAGTGGCACGGCAGATACGACCACCGAAGAAAGGGGAAAAAAAGACGAAAAAACAGTGTGCTCCCCTTTGGCCTTAAAATTAACAAGGCCATTAGTACACCCACTCTACTTTATCACAGCCTGGGCCTGAGAGAAGAAGATTGTGGGGAGAAAGGAGGAAAAGGAAGAGGAGGGAGAGAAAGATAGATTGAAAGAGGGGAGAGAGAGAGAGATATGGAGAGGATAGGGAGCAGAAGT
Organism: Arnoldichthys spilopterus; assembly: GCA_037974385.1. Classification (NCBI taxonomy): domain Eukaryota; kingdom Metazoa; phylum Chordata; class Actinopteri; order Characiformes; family Lepidarchidae; genus Arnoldichthys; species Arnoldichthys spilopterus. Next base: position 244,068 of record JBBPDA010000110.1, on the reverse strand, counting down.
GTAGAGAGAAAAGAGGATTGAGGTAGGAAAAAAATAGGACAAAGAGAGAAAATCATGGCGAATGATAGAGAGAGAACAAAGATAAAAAGTTTGAGTGAAATAAGAGAGAGAAAGAGAGAAGGATAGAGGGGTGATGAGAGAAAAGAAGAGATGAAGGGTAGAAAGAGCATGAGTTATTAGTAGAATGGTACCTAAAGTTGCCAGATTTCAGTTTTAAATTCCCCATCTGGTCTCATGTAGTTAATGTGATTTTGATTGAGAAAATGTGTATTATTCACAAATGAGCCACTTATACTGATCTGTTACAAAGACGTTTATAAAACGGTTTATAAAAACTGATTGGCTGAGTCGTACTCGAAGCTGCTGTAAAATACTCCATATACTCACCACTCTGACCAACTCAAAACCGTTGAAATCTGTTTTAGTGCACCAAGTCACTAAAACCATTGCACTGTGAATGTCAAAATCTTACACTGCTATGCTCTTATACTCACCAAGTGAACTGATTTTGTGGGGCTGACAGTTTCTTTTCTTGGCAGCTCAGCCAGCTAAACCGCTGCTCCATTAATAATCATCCCTTTCTTATAGACATTAAAGTAACAAAAAAAAGTTCAATATTTCATAAAATAACTGCCAACTGTGTAAAAACAGTATAAATAAAGATACAATGTTTTGTTCTGACAGTGAATAGTTTATGATAATAATTTATTAGATAATTTGCCTTAGAAATGCATTGCTTAATGATAGACAGGTATATAGAGGTGTTTAGTCTCTTAATATCTGAGTATATGACACAGTTATTTATCCTAAAATGTACTTTTTACTAACCCCTGCAAAATATTTGGCAGGCATCTATTAAAAAACTAATCTGTACATTTTGACTATGAGTTTAAGCTGCACATAATGGACAGAACATCATGTTGTGATTATATTTCTCGATACAGAAATTGTGATCCGCCAGATATTTATTACAGAACACTAATGAACCATTGATTTGACATGGTAAAAGACTGCCCTGGATTATTTTGACCAAAATCTTTTTTGTTGTTGGATTATTTGGAACACAGTTCAGATCAGGTCAGTGCCTATTCTTTATCAGAGAACCAATCAAATATGACTGATATGCATGTGTTTTGTTAGATAATCTAAATAAAAATGTACAAAAAGTAAACAACCTTCTTTACATAACGTACAGATTAACACCAGACATACCCATGTTTTTTGGGTCTGGCTTTAAGGGTTAAGGCAGTCTTTCTATCTCCACTTTGGAACAAACATCCCACTGTGGTGAGCTGAACTGCAGTTTCATGGCCCTACCTTCAGCTTCCTCTAACGAGCACCTGACTAGAGCAGGGCGCGAGGACAGACTGTGACCCAGTCACCAGAGGCCCTGGCTGGGTATAAATCAGTGAGCTCCCCTGGTAGTTATGTAGCTACTTTATGGCTGTGAGGGGTAAGATAGAGAACAGGAACGCTTCATAAATTAGCTTCACTTTCTTTCCGTCACTGGGAGTGGCTCCTAGGGGGCGACATTTTTAGGACAAAGCAGGCTGTGTCTTGTTAAAGGTTGGTTCTTTCTCTGGACAAGAACAACAACTGTTTCGCCTATTGCCTTTCACTCTGATAAGCCATTTTATATAAAGCACTATAGCTTTTGGCCTGCTCTTCAGATTTCAGGTGTCCCTAAAGGAAAGAAGACGACAAAATGTACATATTAAGACACAATTAATGTGCAATGTTTATTACAATTAACCCTTAAGAGTCTTTTTGTTGTTACTTTTCTTGTATTCATTGGCAATCACAAACAAAACATTTTTTTTTAATGGAACAATGTGTTTTTACATATTTACGAATCTATTTTTTATTCAGTAGCTAGGACTTCCCCAATCACACACAGCAACAAAACTAGGAGGGTGAAAGCTAACATACGGTTCCTCTGTTACTGCAAACTGCCACAATGATACAGAACAGTATGACATGATTCAACAAGCTCCCAATTCTATTAAGTCAGATAACAGATACCCATCTTGACTAGCATAGTGCTAAGTGATAGAATTATTATTAAGATTATTGTATTATTTACTTATTTTTAAATAATGTAAAATATTTACAACATATTATTTACATTACTTTTATCAATTTTATTATTTATTTTATGTATTAATATATATACCTTATGATTAAATCACAGTCAGTTAATACTAAGATTATAGCTTACATAAGTTGACATTTGACCCACAGAATGCAGAATGTTGTCTAGGGAAAGACCTACACTGTCAGTGCTACCTGAGTAATATATACTTTGTGTAAAGTTAATTCTTCATCTGATACTGCAGAGAATGGCCAGTTTGGGGTTTTTTTTTTTTATCCCTCTGACCTCTTGGTTCCTTACTGGTGTTTGGTCTCAAAGTCACAGCGGTCCCCTGGCACCTCTTTCCATTGCCACTTTCCGTTTTTCATTATGGTGAGAATGAGCACTGCTAATAAAGGCCGCCATTAGGCTTAGCACATGCAGGGGTATAAATGATGCTGCAGTAAGCATTTCCATATGTTAGGGTTGGTGAACACGATGTGAATTTTTGACCTTCATCTGAGTATATGCAATTCTCAAGGATAACATTTTGGAAGGAAGACGCGGTAATGAAAAATGCTAGAAATTGCTACACAACGCGATTGCAGTAAACACTCAATAGTGTGTAATTTCACATTAAAGATCAAGCGCATTCAGGTTATAACATTCAGGAAGACCACTTGCTTCAGTCTCCATTGCTGCAATACACATGTCTCATTATGACTGCCATGTCCACTCACAGCCATGTCCATCCAGTAATGAAATACACTAACAACATATTGCAGTGTATTTCAATGTATTCCATTTTCCATTGGGATGAAGTAGACACTTAAGCACATTCTCCTGGAGCCTACATTTAATTGGCTGCTGTGAGTCATTTGAAATGTAAGTGCATGGCTGCTAAGTGGTGATTAAAATGTGCAGTTTGCTACACAGAAGAACTCAAAACTGATTTTATTGAAAGTTACATGAAACTGTTAATGACAACTAAAGCCAAAGTTGCCAATTTACTACCTGCCTCTTAATAATTCAGTTGTAAGGATACCAGTCATGGTTTGGTGACTGGGAGTATATATTAGTGTGCAAATTTTACCACTCAAAAGCTTGAAATTATTGCAGTTTTTTTCAATAATAATATATAATATTTTTATAATATAATATATACATATAAAGAACTATCATCAACATGCCACCTAGTATTTTTAGATGCTTTATAATATCCCTTTAGTTGCCATAGCAAGAAAAATCGCAATGAAAAACATTTTTGCATTTTATATTAATATCAAGCACTTGGCACATGTAGTTCTCTCTTTAGTAGTATATGAACTTGGCATATGGAAGTTCCTCTCTGTGGTAGTTTAGGA